>JASAMV010005623.1:0-61245 GCA_030248065.1 Rhynchonema sp. JSB1_4
ACATTCGAAACTTTAGAAGCTTGTGAGAAAACAGTACGTCGCATGCCATTGAAACCATATATCAATCGAATCCGCTCGTCAAGACGCATATGATGGTGCAAAGTAAAATGCTACTGGTTAATTCGCGTGACCACAAGACTGGTTAAGGATGCATGAAGTCCATGTGTGCATGCACCAGTGAGTGAAAAGCAGCAAAAAATTGCACGTTTCGCAAGTGTTTCCGCATAAAACAGTTCTACACTCCTGGTGTGAGCGTCTCCAAGTATTATAGAACATAACTGATTCACATTCACTTCAGAGGATAAGCTCAGTTGGTCAAGGAACTCTGTCACAATAGTTTGTGGGAGGCTGTTATTGAGACGACGATTCCATATACAATGTGCACAATAATTGTTCATTTTTTAGGCCTTTGGCACAGCTGGTCATTAAGAGACCTAGACCACTATAATTATTATATGACTCTGCTGTGCAAGTTTGTGCTCTCTGTTACTTACTATTGGTTGTTATCATGCCCATTGCATGCGATTGCACGCAAGATCGCTTGCCACTTCTTGCCTGCTTAGCCACGAGCGCACTTCTCACTTATTTTGAAATATGAAATTAGAAATGAAATAAAGTATGTGTTTTTGATGCTAATTATTCAATAATAATGTGCAAAAACGCACGTTTTACCAAGTTAACGTATGGTATGTATGGTGTCATAGCGAGAGCATATCTGTCTGTCATTGTCTGTCATTCCGTGCTGATTCATAGTACGGATGCATGATCAGCTAGATACCGCCTTTTGACGCCACCTATTCAGAAAGGTATACTTTTGAAGGTCCTTTGCATTCAGTGGGGCTCCTTGTGACCACGCACTGGTGTACTGCGCCTTATAAGGGCTTATTCTGATGTGCTTTGTATCATTTTCATCTGTGAAACACGCCATACTGCTCAACGTGCCCATGAAACATCAGTAGGAACGACAGGGAAGTGTCTACTACACGTAGCAACCGCCACTTTGCCCGTATATCAAACTTCTAATAGACGGAACAAAGTGCCCATACACGCACATTGCCACTAACAAGCTCCTTATAGACGGGCAAAAGGTGTGGTTTTTCACCGCCCAAAAGGGGCCAGCTAAACCAGCACCCCAAGCTAACTCTACATTCAGTTGCATTCGTGACGTGCAACTACTGGTGCATGTAGCCCTAGGTTACCATGGCAACCAGTACACTGCATATGAGGGTGTACGGTATTTCACGTGAGGTCTTTTCCATATGACATGAGGTATTGTCGCAGCATGAGGTTTTTCGACTTGCGCATGAGGTACTGCGCAGCATGAGGTCTTTTGGCACATGAGGTATTGTCGCAGAATGAGGTACCGTCCTCGGACCGATTTCTTGTGACGCTTGCTGGCGAGCCTGCATATCATCGCGAGAGAGAGCGCCAAAAATACTGGGCACCCAGTTGATGGGATTACACCTACATATACGTATGTAGAACTGTGGTCAAATCAAGCCGCCAAATCACATGCACTGTATTATTTCTCGCGTTCATTTGGTGCTCATCATGTATTATTGCTTGATTTGATGACAGTACTATCAGCAAAGTTGATTGGTCGTGCTGAATGCAATCACTCAAATAGCAGGGCTGTTTCCACTCGGGAACACCCCATGATGAGCCTCGAATACAAAAACTGCATCCCGTTGAAGGACAAGCGCTTGTGAGAGCACGCATGATGCTACATATGTTGGGTGTCTACTCCAGTTTCTTTCCATGTCTAAACGTTCGGCTGGTCGTTTGTGCGGCCTTGTGCCCCTGATACTGTCAGCAGGACCTGCATGGAGAATGTCTAAAAGCTTTTTGCTACCTTTGCCTTACGATAGTCAACTCTAACATATTTATTGTACAGCAGCTTTTCAGCAACCAGTCAACAGAGCTTTCCAACCGTTTCGTGGCGAGCGCATCAGTTGATATGTGTTTCAATCTCTCTCCCAAATTCACGAAAGCGTCGATGCCACCGGGGGCGGTTTAGCAAAACAGCAGCTGACGGTATCGCCCGCTCTCGATCTCGGCGCGTAAATTCCCTTTTGTTCCCAATACATGTGTGCCTTGAACAACGCTCCTGTTCGCGTGAGCACGCACCAAATTGAAACGGAATAAGTTGCCATCATCGTGTTTGGGACCGCAACCATCCCCAGTGGCGGTTGCGCTTTCGAGTAGTTGGGCTAACGTAGAATTAACACCTTGGATGCTGAATGATTTAGAAGCCATTTTTATTCCGGGGGTTGCGGAATCGGTAGAGCAACTTTAACTGGCTCTCTAAGTGGTTGCTGTACACTTTCCAATGAGCTAAAAATGTTAGATACTTTTGGTATAAATTAATTCAACGCCCAAAAATGTCGAGACCGGAATGCTTTCAGCGTTCAGGTCAGCGAGACGAGTCCAGTGGCGGATCCAGGGTTTGGCATAGGTGGACCTAAGGGAGCTAGTTTGAAGGCGTCACTTAATCCAGTGTTATTTCGTCACTTTGGACACAGCTGTTTATTTTAGTGCTTGTGCCGTATACAAGGAATGGAATTTTTCAGAAATCCGAAACTGTGCTTTCTGGTAGACATTATCTCGACTCAGGCTGGCCCCAAATGGTAATGTTGCCGAATTGGCTATAGTAATACCGGGTCAGCAACGGGACCCGGCTAGCCTTACCAAAACAAGTATTGTGAGTCGGATGATTGCGCATTTCATAAGGCCTTTCCTGTTCTTCAGAAAAAAAGGGTTTGATGCAGGGTTGAAAAAAAAATTTTTATTAACGAGCTTTTTTTAAAAAAAAATTTTATTAGGAAAAATGTTGCAAACGACGTTTCAGGATAAATGAAATCGATACAACACATTTTTCAAAAATTGAAAAAGTTTCGCCTGAGACCCAACTACAACTTGTGTGGTGACACCCGTTAGTATTGTGCAGATTCTATTGTCTCCGACCAGTCTGAGGTTGATGTTCACTAACGATGTTACGCTAATGTATTGTAGCATGCCGTACAACGTATTTTAATGCATCTAATGCCATATATATGATATACGACCATCAAAATATCGATTACAGCCCAAATCTTGCGTGCCAGATCGACTGCGAGCGCCCGGTTTTGCACCAGACCTGCATTATATATAATACATGTGTAGTGGTATGCAGTAGTATAGTCCAGCCACGAACTCATGAGACGACTTATTTTGAAGTTGACTTGAACGGATCCAATAATGTTCCGGTTCCACGTATTTCGGAAATGAAAGAAAGAGAAACGCATGTATTTTTTAAAAGCACGCTCTCCACCTCGGTGCGTAAATTCCCTTTTGACTCCCAAAGCATTTGTGTGTTGAACGACGTTGCTGTTCGCGTAAGCACACAACAAATTGAGGTCAGCCAGCTGGAACTTGTCATCATGTCCCTCGGTCCAATCTGTTTCTTTTGGTTGCGAAAACACGTGTAACCGGCGCATTTTTTAATCTGGCCAAGCAAGGTTTAAAAACAGTCGTCTCATGAGCACGTGGCCGAACCAAGGTTGAAAAAAAAATTTTTATTAACGAGCTTTTTTTTTAAAAAAATTTTTTTTTGATTTTTTTTGACGAAAAATTTTTTTATTAGAAAAAGTGTTGCAAACGACGTTTCAGGATAAATGAAATCGATACAACATATTTTTGAAAAATTGAAAAATTTTCGCCTCAGACCGAACTTGTGTGGTGACACCCGGTAGTATTGTGCAGATTCCATGGTCTCCGACCAGTCTGAGGTTGATGTTCACTAACGATGTTACTCTGATGTATTGTAGCATGCCGTACAACGTATTTTAATGCATCTAATGCCGTATATCTGATATACGACCATCAAAATATCGATCACAGCCCAAATCTTGCGCGTCAAATTGACTTTGCGCGCCCGGTTTTGCACCAGACCTGCATATATACATGTGTAGTAGCATGTAGTAGTACATTATCGGTGCCACATCACTATAAAAGACCAGCCCCGCGCATCCCTGTACGGATTTGGGGACAATACAGGGCGCCGCGCAGGCGCGATTTTGGAAAAATTGTCTCGTCCACAGAAAAAAAGTGCCAATTTTTTGCCTCGAAAAAGGCCATTTTTGGACATTTTAGCCCATTTTGGGCAACTTTTTTTATTAAAAAAAGCAAAATCTGAGTTTCAAAAAAAAAAATTTTTTTAAAAATTTTTTTTTTAATTGACCGCTTTTTTTTAAACAACCCTGGGCTGAACTATACATTGTCGGTGCCACATCACTATAAAAGACAAGCCCCAGGCATCCCTGTACGGATTTGGGGACAATACAAGGCGCCGCAGGCGCGATTTGGAAAAATTGTGCCGTCCACAGAAAAAAGTGCGAATATTTTGCCTCGAAAAAGGCCATTTTTGGACATTTCAGCCCATTTTGGGCAACATTTTTTATTAAAAAAGCAAAATCTGAGTTTTAAAAAAGTTGTTTTTTAAATTTTTCAATTAACAACTTTTTTTGAAACAACCCTGGTTTGATGTATTATGGAGGTGTTATGAACGCAATGCCCATGGAGAGCGACAAACTTGACTTTGCAACTAAAAACTAAGCAAAGTGTTTGCGTGATTGTTAAACTGGTCGTGGATTTTTTCTTGAGAGAATGTTCTAAACTTGAGTAATTCTGTGCTGTTATCAAGCCTTGTGGTTGCAGTTCTTCTGGATAATGATGGGAAATGATCAATAATTGTTTTTTTGAACTAGTGACCAGTTATGAATGAACTGAACTCGGTCATCCACACAGACTGCAACCTAAACAGCAAAACTTATGACTTGAATAAATCGCTTATCATCACGAATATACCGGCTGCATATCTTATCAGGAATCGCATGTTATTTATTGATCATTGTGACAAACTCTCTGCGCACCTTTGACACGTTGTTTGTATCCAATTGGGCCAGAAACGGCGACCTGAGCAGCTCAGCAAACTTGCGATCGCTGGGCTTTTGCTTCACACGTATGCACTGGCTCGTGAACGCTGAATACGTTATTGAAATTTATATATGACGGCACAAATATGATGAAAATGAACCCAATACTCCGACATTTTGTACAAACAACACCTTTGACATCTGGCGACATCGTTCGCCCGCGCCACATAAACTGTTGTTGAAAAAGACTGGTGATCATGAACGAAATGAAGTCCCGGACGTCTTGCTTCTGGAACAGTGTGACGCATAACGTGTTGTGAACACAGTATAGCGGTATGTAAGTCATCCTAAAAACGATAATAATCACACACAGACACACACCTTGTCGCAGGTCTTCGCTTCACCCAGATCAACCAATTTCACCTGCGTTCATCATCTGCTGTTGAATTGCTGGCTACTTGTTTTGACGTCAAATCATACCGTCGTCACCTCTATTTGTCGTCATCTCAAGCAACAATGAATGAGCGCGACAACTACATATATTCGTAGAATTAGCAGTAGGAGGTGAGCTGACGACCACATTTGACGACACGACAATACCACGAATAACACCATTACATTTCACACAAGAAAACTAAAACTGCAGCGTTACGTTCGCTTCCGTATCCAGCATGATGTGGTCCAGGTTCGCATCGCAGTCCGTTATGCCTTTGCTGGAACAGCGTCAATGCTATATAACAATGTTCCCAAAATCCAGGAACACTGTATCTCTCACAAAAGTGCACGCAAGTTCGCGCCAGATGACGACTCATTTATACATATACTCTGACAATTCTTTTGGGAGAAACTTTTCAAACGCGTTGCCTGATCCGTAAAGCGCATGATGCGTGCACTGGCTATAGCGGTCACGTGACTGCTGTAGCCAGTGCAGGCATAACGCGCCTTACGGATCAGGCAACGCAGTTGAAAAGTTTCTCCCAAAAGAATTGTCAGAGTATAATTGCCATCATAACAATCATTGTTGCAGACAGGCATCAACTGACTTGTGCAAATAGAGCACGCCCGTGATGGATTCGCGAATCAAGTAAGCCATTTGGGGTTCGCTTAGTGCATTCCGTTTGCTCAAACTGATCACACTACCGCCACCCATGAACTCCATCACGATCCAAACGTGAACGACGCTCGGTTTTCGGGTATCGACCAGGTAACTCTGGGTAAAAAATAGCGGGCATCAAAACGTTTTGCATGAGAACATCATACCTCAAGAAACCTCCTTGGATAAACGTACGTTAATGTACTGGACAATGTTTTTGTGGTTTGCTTTCTTCATTGATTTGATTTCCACTACGACTTTTTTTACGGCACCCTTCACTTTGTCTTTGTGATTGAACCTAATTGGTACCACTTTTATTGCCACCTTGCTTCCATGAGGTCCAACAACTGGCCATCCTTCGTACACCAAGTTACCACCACTATCTCGTCTGAAGCAAGATTGAACCATCATGTGAAAGGTAAATCGAAATGCGGCTGCAATTAGATTAACGCAGAATAAGAAGTCTGCGCATTTAATACAGATGAGCTTTGATCTAAACAGAAGATTTGTTAAAATTAGAAAAAGACAACAACCGAACATTTGAAACGACAAGTGGCACTCACGATTGGAACAAAATGTCCCCAAGCCTGTAGAGTGTATGGGCGTCGTCATTGGAAACAACTTTACGCAACGGATCTAACAGCTTCTCGGCTGCGACAATCAACGAGCACAAACACAACGCCACGACGAAACGCATGGCGCTTTTGTTCAATGTTGTTTGAGACCAATTTCCAGGACTCTATTTGCGAAATACTGATTCACACATTCTTTCAGCTGCGACTACATTGTTGCTGTGTGGTATGCCAGTTAGTGGAGCACACACATTAATGCTGGTACACGACTTTCGGCTCTTCCAATCGTTTGGTTAGTGGCCATTTGACAAACCATGCTGCACACATTTGATCGCCTAGATTTCGCAAATACCAAAAAGTACAGTGATGATCTAACAGTGAATAAATTCTGAGCGCAATGTGTCCCAGTAGTTAAGAAGCACCACATCAATATTCATTGCATCACCACCAGTGGTCAATAAAACTTTTTTCAACCTCCGTTTCAAAAAAATACTTTTTTAATTTAAAAAAATTTTAATTTAAATTTTTTTATTCCAGCCACAATCTGCCCAACACGGTAAAAAATGAGTGCTCAAGCAGAAAATAGTTGTGTTTTTGTTTCATAGTGTGTACAGTGCATACTTTATACCCAGTCCACATCGTCGCCATGTTGGCCAACTGTCTCCAACAGCATTTCACCAAAACAAGTGTTGGGAATGGTGGACGGAGATGCAAGTTTCGAGAATGTTGGACGGAGCTGATGGAGTTTCGAGATCTTTACCGCTAACCTGATGATTCACTCGTTTCGTGCCACTCGGATACAACCCAACTTGAAACAACCCGAATCTGAGTGGAGGAACGTATTTCGAAACTTTTCGAAAATGTGTCCGGTCCAGCATGTGTCGGTCAACAGCATCACGCTACACGACGCGCGTGCTGTAGCATAGTCCGGTCCGGTTACGGTATGTCTAGGCAGGCGACGTATAGTCCACCCACGAACTCAAGAGACGACTCTTGAGACGACTCATGAGACGACTTTTGAAGTTGACTTGAACGGATCCAATAATGTTCCGGAACCACGTATTTCGGAAATGAAAGAAAGAGAAACGCATGTATTCTTTAAAAACACGCTCTCCACCTCGGTGCGTAAATTCCCTTTTGACTCCCAAAACATTTGTGTGTTGAACGATGTTGCTGTTCGCGTAAGCACGCAACAAATTGAGGTCAGCCAGCTGGAATTTTCATCATGTCTCTCGGCCCAATCTCTTTCTTTTGTTTGCGAAAACCCGTGTAACCGGCGCATTTTTTGAATCTGGCCAAGCAAGCTTTAAAAACAGTCGTCTCATGAGCACGTGGTTGGACTATACATACGCCAGTACTCGCTGCAAGGTGGTGTGTGCGTTGGCTGCTGACGATCAGTGTTTTATGTTCAGTTTGAGTTTTATCCATATACTCTGGCAATTCTTTTGGGAGAAACTTTTCAACCGCGTTGCCTGATCCGTAAAGCACATTATGCGTGCACTGGCTACAGAATTCACGTGACCGCTATAGCCAGCGTACGCATCATGCGCTTTACGGATCAGAACGCGTTTGAAAAGTTTCTCCCGAAAGAATTGTCAGAGTATAAGAGGAATGAATGAATGCAATAATACTGATAAAAACAACCTAAGGGATGCGAGAGCATTGTGTAACTGTTGTATTTAGGGTGTGGTCCCACTCCCTTAAGAGGGGCTGATGATCCGTGTGCCAAGGGCGACCAATGGTCCCAATTTACTTACAAGCAGTATTTGGTATTTTCGATGCAGTTGTGTTGTGCATTATTGTCAGGCACTTCCGCAAACAAACAAACTACACTTCCGCATGCTATTTTTCACCTGAATAAATGTTATTCGTTGAATTTGCCTTTGTGAGCATAATAGGCATATATACACACAGGTATTTTACCACACAAAAACATCACGGAACAAAACAGCTGGACACAAATGAATTGACTCTTTTGGTGCCTACACAAAAACAGAACTCGATTAGTTTAATGTTGCGTTAATCCCCTGTTACAATGTAACACCATGCACCTAATCCGTTGCAGTGCGTTTCTCTTTGATTGGTGCACAAACTTTCCTATGTTGCTTGCCTTGTATTGTCTGACGTGTTGTCATGTTCATTACGCCAGTTTTGTGTGTTTTTAATGTGGGGCCACTCACCCTCAGGGTTGGGCAAAAAAACGACGGCTTTTTTTTAAAAAAAACTATTTTTTTTTAAAAAAAAAACGCCTGGGTCGTTTTTCGTTTATTTTAAATCCTGAATTTCCTTGATTTTTCCTGATTTTTCAGGGAAAGTACCCTGATTATCAAGGAAAATCATTTTTTGTCCCATTTTTTCAAAAAATTCTCGACCAATTTTTACTTTGTCGAGTTACGTCGATATACGGATATTTTTGGAAAAATTGTCTCGTCCACAGAAAAAAAGTGCCAATTTTTTGCCTAGAAAAAGGCCATTTTTGGACATTTTAGCCCATTTTGGGCAACTTTTTTTTATTAAAAAAAGCAAAATCTGAGTTTCAAAAAAAAATTTTTTTTTAAAAATTTTTTTTTAATTGACCACTTTTTTTTAAACAACCCTGGGCTGAACTATACATTGTCGGTGCCACATCACTATAAAAGACAAGCCCCAGGCATCCCTGTACGGATTTGGGGACAATACAAGGCGCCGCAGGCGCGATTTGGAAAAATTGTGCCGTCCACAGAAACTGTCTCCAACAGCATTTCACCAAAACAAGTTTTGGGAATGGTGGACGGAGATGCAAGTTTCGAGAATGTTGGACGGAGCTGATGGACTTTCGAGATCTTTACCGCTAACCTGATGATTCACTCGTTTCGTGCCACTCGGATACAACCCAACTTGAAACAACCCGAATCTGAGTGGAGGAACGTATTTCGAAACTTTTCGAAAATGTGTCCGGTCCAGCATGTGTCGGTCAACAGCATCACGCTACACGACGCGCGTGCTGTAGCATAGTCCGGTCCGGTTACGGTATGTCTAGGCAGGCGACGTATAGTCCACCCACGAACTCATGAGACGACTCTTGAGACGACTCATGAGACGACTTTTGAAGTTGACTTGAACGGATCCAATAATGTTCCGGAACCACGTATTTCGGAAATGAAAGAAAGAGAAACGCATGTATTCTTTAAAAACACGCTCTCCACCTCGGTGCGTAAATTCCCTTTTGACTCCCAAAACATTTGTGTGTTGAACGATGTTGCTGTTCGCGTAAGCACGCAACAAATTGAGGTCAGCCAGCTGGAATTTTCATCATGTCTCTCGGCCCAATCTCTTTCTTTTGTTTGCGAAAACCCGTGTAACCGGCGCATTTTTTGAATCTGGCCAAGCAAGCTTTAAAAACAGTCGTCTCATGAGCACGTGGTTGGACTATACATACGCCAGTACTCGCTGCAAGGTGGTGTGTGCGTTGGCTGCTGACGATCAGTGTTTTATGTTCAGTTTGAGTTTTATCCATATACTCTGGCAATTCTTTTGGGAGAAACTTTTCAACCGCGTTGCCTGATCCGTAAAGCACATTATGCGTGCACTGGCTACAGAATTCACGTGACCGCTATAGCCAGCGTACGCATCATGCGCTTTACGGATCAGAACGCGTTTGAAAAGTTTCTCCCGAAAGAATTGTCAGAGTATAAGAGGAATGAATGAATGCAATAATACTGATAAAAACAACCTAAGGGATGCGAGAGCATTGTGTAACTGTTGTATTTAGGGTGTGGTCCCACTCCCTTAAGAGGGGCTGATGATCCGTGTGCCAAGGGCGACCAATGGTCCCAATTTACTTACAAGCAGTATTTGGTATTTTCGATGCAGTTGTGTTGTGCATTATTGTCAGGCACTTCCGCAAACAAACAAACTACACTTCCGCATGCTATTTTTCACCTGAATAAATGTTATTCGTTGAATTTGCCTTTGTGAGCATAATAGGCATATATACACACAGGTATTTTACCACACAAAAACATCACGGAACAAAACAGCTGGACACAAATGAATTGACTCTTTTGGTGCCTACACAAAAACAGAACTCGATTAGTTTAATGTTGCGTTAATCCCCTGTTACAATGTAACACCATGCACCTAATCCGTTGCAGTGCGTTTCTCTTTGATTGGTGCACAAACTTTCCTATGTTGCTTGCCTTGTATTGTCTGACGTGTTGTCATGTTCATTACGCCAGTTTTGTGTGTTTTTAATGTGGGGCCACTCACCCTCAGGGTTGGGCAAAAAAACGACGGCGTTTTTTTGTAAAAAACGATGTTTTTTCAAAAAAAAACGCCTGGGTCGTTTTTCGTTTATTTTAAATCCTGAATTTCCTTGATTTTTCCTGATTTTTCAGGGAAAGTACCCTGATTATCAAGGAAATCATTTTTTGTCCCATTTTTTCAAAAAATTCTCGACCAATTTTTACTTTGTCGAGTTACGTCGATATACGGAGTTTGACTTTCAATGATGACCCCGGCCAAAGTTGGTCCTATGATGCGGGTCTGATATGGGATCTTAACAACTCGCTAGAAAAGGGTTGAAACCCGTTTATTTTGCCTCAGAACACATAGAATTACTTCATTTTTTTCATTTTCATCACGAACGTGAATAACATGTAAAGCAGACCTATGTCAGTTATTCCAGGAACAACACTGTACTTCTTGAGGCCATGAACTATTCTGCACGCGCAGCGCAATGGTGGTGGGGTGAACGACGTGAGTCGGCTGCTGTTCATTGCACTTTTGAGGCAGAAACCTCTTGCATGTGTTGACCGCATATTATGTACAGTCCGTCCACTGCTCAACCGTACCGTACCGGAGTTTTCCACTTAAAGCCCAGGGACTCTATGCGGAAATTGGTGGAAAATGGACCCTCCGACCAGAAAGAAAAAATTCAATTAGAGCCCCCGGGGGCTTTAAGTGGAAACGTTTCCACTTACAGCCCTCGGGGGCTTTAAGCGGAAAACTGGGTGTTTTCATCGTTGTCAGTAGGGACACTTTAGGCCAGCATTTTGACATTCTGATACCATATTTCAACCTGATTGTGAGGATCTTCATCAAAACGCGGCAAAACGTTGGTAAAACAACAGAGAAGTGCGGTATTTTGGTCATTCTTACACTAGTTTGAACTATTTTGGCAAGTTTACTGTTCGATGTAAAATCAATGGTCCGTAAAAAATAAATCCAATTAGAGCCCCCGGGGGCTTTAAGTGGAAAATTTTCCACTTAGAGCCCCCCCCCCCGAGGGCTCTATTCGGGGGGGGGGCTTTAAGTGGAAAACTCCGGTACGTATTAAATGCGAAAATTTCTGAAAAATAGTCTGGTTCATTTCCGAAATGTATGCGTTGTATGTACATGTCTGCCGAAACAAATCTTTACCCCCAAACCCTGCTTGTCAATGTACTGATGCGTGGCGAATATGATATCAGCCACTTCGTCATGCAAGTCACCCAAGGATTCACCCAAGTCCACTTGCCACGACATTTGGCATGACTGGTCTTCGAGTTCGGATATCGTGTACAGATCAATCGCGTGCGGTCTGATCGCTTCAGACTCGGACTGATATCTCTCACGGACTCGCGTATGTCCGGTTTCTGTATCCGAACTCACGTAACGGACCTGTTGCGCCGTCCGCGCCTGTCCAGCGTTCACGTTCACGCGGCTCGACTCGCCGTCTGACTGGTCCAATTGACCACAACTGCGGTCTCCTGACTGACGACTTTTCCGCTCGACTTCTGGTCTTCTGACTGACCGTCGGCTCGTTCCGATAACTGCCTATCGCGATACGAAACATCGCCAGCATCCCCCGACATCATCCACCCGGTCCCTCTGTAACCGGTGCCGATCCCTCTGTGATCGGTGGATTGATGTTTCACAAGGTGAAATGCCTTGCCCGACTGACCTTTCCATCTGCCCGACTGATCCTGTCGCTGCTCCGGCTGACGGCTGCGATCATCGGCAGGTTTCGACCGGGAATTGACGTCCGGCACTTGCTCGTTGCTCCGGGAATTGACATCCGGCACTTGCTCGCTGCGTCGGGAATTGTCGTCCGACATTGACTCACGGCGATTGGAATCGTCGTCCGAATCATGCATCGGTGTTGCGATTATGATCAAGCTTCACCGATGAGTCGACGCGCGAATGTATTCACGCTTGTCGACTGGATTAGTAACCGGCGTTGCGATTATAATCAAGCTTCCCCGGTACCTGATCTAGAAAATCTGCAAAAGCTGGAAATCCAGTCAGGTTAGGTTAGGTACATAGATTTATAAATGATACATGCAATAGGACGAACTCACAAACCTCAACCAACGTTGCGACTATGGTCTAGCTTTGCTGATTTATTGGCCTGGAGACGAAGAACCTTTTTCCACTAGTAGGTTAACTGTGAGTGTGGCGGATAAGACTTTTTCAGTAACTACGAAAAGTGAAGATTGCTTATATAGGTTTTGGGACGTAGTGTCTAAGGATAGGTCACACACATAAGGTATGGATTATAAAAACAAGAAAAGTTACTTTACGCAAAGTATGCAAATTTACTATACGCAACTAGGAGAGACTTAATCCCTCACTCGAGCGATCGCTAACCACATAATAACGACCGTTCTCGCAACACAGTCACGCATGGGAACATGAACCGAACTGCTCATTTACGCAGGTTGACTCGCCTGCACGCATAGTGCTTTCCGGACTGAATCCAACCAACCAATCACAGTACCGATGTACTTATGTCCCTTGACTGTGGTTCTTCACGTGTCGTTCACGTGTCGTTCACGTGTCGTATTCCGAACGATAACTCAAATGCGCGTTCGCGTAAGCGCTAACCATGAAGTATCATGGATATCTTCTTGCTTATGTAACGCTTCATATACGGGTTCGATTTCCAGTCGGAGCAAGGCACTTTATTGTTCATCAAGAATTCTGGTTTGAACCTGTGTTCCCGTTTTCTGAGACGCGCAAGTATAGTGATGGGCTCGCGCCTAAAATTTAACCTTCGCGACCTCTGCGCGATTTGGCTCTTCGCGCTCAAGCGCGAAATTTAAGAAAGGTCTCACGCCCGTCGCGTTTTCGCACTTTATCGCGTTCGGTATTTACAAGGCAAAGATACATTTAGAATTGTTTAAGTGCAATATTCGGATGTGAATTTTTAAAGAGTTCCTAAATTGTAGTTCGTTGGTGTGCATCAGAGGCGGGAATCGGGCCGGGTTGCCTCGGCCCGGCCCGGCCCGACGAGGTCCGGGGGTCGACCCGGCCCGGCCCGACAGTTCGGGCCGGGACGTCCGGCCCGGCCCGGCCCGACTTGGAAAAAAGTCGGCCCGGCCCGGCCCGGCCCGATTTTTTTGGCCCGACTTTTTCTGATGATATTTTGAAGCATTTTTTTGGTGCAAAAAATTACTGTCTTCTGGTTTAAAAATACCTGATAATCATATAAGTCGGTACTAATTTGCAGAATCGCGAGAAATTGTGGCAAATTTATCCTAAAAATCACGATTTTTTATTGAAATTCGATGATGTCGGGCCTTTTCGGGCCGGCCACCCCGGCCCGGCCCGGCCCGACATTCCGGAAAGTCGGCCCGGCCCGGCCGGGCCCGCCCGTTCGGGCCGTAACCCTCGGCCCGGCCCGGCCCGAACGTCGGGCCGGCCCGATTCCCACCTCTGGTGTGCATGAAAGTGGTTTTCGGCCATTTTATAGAGTAAAAAATTTCCATGCTTCGACGATTGAGAGTGTTATTGTGCGTGCTATACTGCATTATCAATAGGTGCGAAATTTAGGGAATTTACCCTCTTCGCTCTTAGCGCGGAATACGATTTCGAGCTTCGCGCCCAGGCGTGGAATTGAAAACCGGTCTCGCGCCCTCTTCGCGTCCGGAGCAAAGCGCGAAAGCGCGCAAATTTCATGCGCGCTACCATCACTACTCGTAACTACAATAATTTCCAACCGCTTAATTATTATTTTGTGGTAATTGTTGTTATTTTTTATTATTTTTTTCAGCATATTTTATTCCAGACATTGTTCCCCAAACAAATTCTTAATAGCGCACGGAACAAATTTTGACCCAAGCTTTCAATTGGTGAAACAATATTTGAATAATTTAATACCTCTTTAGGAAAAGGCATGGCCTGAAATTAGAAACGAGACTGTAGGATATAGTGAACATAAATCTATTGTGAGACGGTTCAGTCCCGGGGCACATGTTCAGGCCCGGCCATTCAGGCCCGGTCAATTCAGGGAGCCTGGGCCTAAGCCTATTAATGGGTTCAATATGCTGGGCCTGAATCGGCCGGGCCTGAAAAAATGGGCCTGAAAAAGTCTGGCCTGAACTTCCGGGCCTGAAAAGTCGCGTAATAACGTAGTATAAATCAGTTGTTTGTCAGCTTTAGCATCCTACTTGCACAAGTTTATGCTGGAATGAGCGCAGAAGCTCTCGTCCGGTTTTTGTTTATTTTTCACGTAGTTCAGAACTTTTTCCACCGCAAAGCCCACCATCTGCAACGGTCCATTAGGCATTTCTGCATTTCATGATTCACGTGCGCGACTGGTGGCCGGGCAATTGAGCAAAGCACATTTGGGCAAGGCCACTATGAGCAAGTGAAAAAGAGCAGGGCCAAAAGAGTAGAGCACTTATTTTCTTCCAATGGCTTAGGCTTAGGCTGATTTTGGTACCAGGTTTAGGCTTACACTTAAGATAAGTTTTGTGTTTGGGCTTAGGTTCAGGCTTAGGCCTATTCGTTTTTAGGTTCTGCTCTTTTGGACTCTGCTCTTTTTCACTTGCTCAAAGTGGTCTTGCTCAAATGTGATTTGCTCAATTGCCCGTCCGCCGCGCGACTGCAGCAGAACGAAACCGTAGTTGGAATCATTAGTGTTTATGTTCCAAATCCCGAGTCAATAGAAGCCAGAACAACTGGTTCCTTTTTTCGTTTTACAGCTTTGGCTTTTGACGTGCCGTTTGTCAACAGAACCCGTGTTTTCAGGTCAAAGCACGTGCTCAGGCTTTAGGTCA
This sequence comes from Rhynchonema sp. JSB1_4, assembly GCA_030248065.1. Classification (NCBI taxonomy): domain Eukaryota; kingdom Metazoa; phylum Nematoda; class Chromadorea; order Monhysterida; family Xyalidae; genus Rhynchonema; species Rhynchonema sp. JSB1_4. Next base: position 15,602 of record JASAMV010005623.1, read on the forward strand.
GCCTTTTTGGTTACCTGTATTCAAACTGATCTCTGCGTAGTAATGGCATTCGAATCATAATAGTTGTGTTGTAACGGCGGACGGGCAATTGAGCAAAGCACATTTGAGCAAGACCACTTTGAGCAAGTGAAAAAGAGCAGAGTACAAAAGAGCAGAACCTAAAAACGAATAGGCCTAAGCCTAAGCCTAAGCCCAAACACAAAACTAATCTTAAGTGTAAGCCTAAGCCTGAGCCTGAGCCTGATCCCAAAATCAGCCTAAGCCTAAGCCATTGGAACAAAATAAGTGATCTGTTCTTTTGGCCCTGCTCTATTTCACATGCTCAAAGTGGTCTTGCTCGAATGTGCTTTGCTCAATTGTCCGGCCACCGTTGCAACGAAGTTAGACTGCACCTTTTCGCACAAAATTGGGCACTGTTCAAACTCGACACAAGCGCCAAAACTCGCCGCGTCCTTCGCAAGAGTTATCTGCAGTTATAAACATCTTGATGTTATTGCAATGTGAGGATGACCATTCATAAGCGCATATACCATGGGGTTTATCACAAAGTCGTTAATGACCCTGCGGCACACGTTACACACGAAGTCATCAAGAATTTTCGAGCCCGAGCCACCTTTGTCGTCAGACGAGCCACCAGAGCCACCAGAAGAACCACCAGAACCGCCAGGTTTGTTTGAGTTGTGGCCGTTGTGCTGGTTTGCTTTTTGTTTACGAGCCGCTGCAGATTCCGGAATATTTCGTACATAAAGCACCCCATCAATACATACAAACTGTAGTTGGGAAACATATTTAGAAGAGTATTTGGAAACATACAGTATACCGTAGTATACAGTCTCTGTTGAAAACATGGGCGAAAATAACCAGCGTAAGCCATGCTCTATGTGGAACGTTCGCGGTAGTTGGTCGATTTTCCAAAAGCCTTTTATCCAAATAAGCCCCACGGTGGCCGCAATCGGAACCGTTTCGAGATAGAGGGCAATATTTGACGCTTCGTTTGAGGGATGTCTTTGACGTTGCATAGGAATGCAGTCCAAGGCCTGCAGACCGGTTCAAGAGTCCAATATTTTCAGCGCTGCTCGCGCTGCCAAACGACTATCTTTTGGTGGGCGCAGTACGTCGTAGACTAAGGTCGTCGGCACCCGACTACATTTGGTCGCTTTTGACTTTAACAGGGTGCCAGCGCCTATGGTGTGATGGTCGCTGCGTACGGAGACTTATCACAACCATACATGGCATTAGAGCGCTGGCATTGCGGGGGGGGGTGGCGCTCGGTATATCCGCTCAGATTTTTTTGTGATGTTGTGCCGCACCATTTCCGGTGTGTATACATACAGTATGGGGAGGGACATTACGGACATGAGGCATTTTTTCAGAGAATTTCAAGCCCTAACCTAATCATGCCTTCTCAAGGGCCGCTTCACAGACGGATACCAGGCGATGCAAAATTCTGAGCGGCTAGTAAGCGCCACCAACAACACCACCCGATTCGATGAATGGTCACGATGCAGCTGTATAACGCAACGTTAATCTAACCTTCACACATGCTTTTCAAAGCATGCTCGCTCTTGTAGTAGCTCGCTCCATTGAGCTTCCGATATTTCATATTGTAGCACATTCTCTTGGGACACGTGTCACAGCCTTTGGGCATGACGTACACACCGCTCTTTCCGTGCTCGTTCGAGTACTTTCGGTGATACTTGCACTGACATTCTGACAGAACAATTACAGGGTGTACTCTTTTTGCGGTGACTTACTGACATCTGATCTTGCAGTTCAGCCACGAACTCATGAGCAGTGGTTTTTAAAAAAATTTTATTAAAAAAATTTAGAAAAAAATTTGTTCCAAAAGTTAAAAAAATTTTTATTATTTCAAAATTCGAAAATTTCTCTATTTTTTGCTCTAAAAGTACTATTTTTGCACAAAAATTGCTACTGTTGACATCACCTAACCCTACCATGGGTGTATTGGGTGCCATAATCGTTGTTTTGTGGCATCTAGACATAGTGCGCACACTCATATCTCATATGACTACACACGTACATGTGACTGGGTGGGCATTTATTTATCCATGCCCCAGACCCGAAAGGAGTGATTCTATTTTGTATTCATTCTAATTTCACACTATGTGCAGCTTATTTGCATTGGTCGTGTACCTAGACGTCATAATTTCACCCAAAATTCCCATCCCGAAAATCAGAAAGCCATACCATCACACCAGCACCACCTGGGGAAGGGTACACTGTGTACCTGACTATGGTTGGTACTTATCGACCATTGGATAATGGTTTTCGTATCACCTGTGCTTTATATCCACTTAGAACACATTATGTAACAAAAATACCCCTATTTTGTACTTGAGCGCTCATTTTTTATCGTGTTGGGCAGATTTTGGCTGGAATAAAAAAATTTTAATTAAAAAAATTTTCTTTTTCAAAAATGGGGTTCGAATAAAAAATTTTTTTATTAACCACTGCTCGTGAGACGACTTTATATTTTGAAGTTGACTTTAAGGGTATCCGCCATATACAGTATATGCGACCGAAACCAATCTCAATGGGACTTTGTAAGTGGCCTTGGTCCAAAACACTCACGGCCAAGAAAATTTTTGCCCATATCAGCTCCCTGTCTGAGCCAGGAGGGCGGAAAGGTAAAAAATTTTGACCCTACCTCAGCACCTTGAAATTAAAATATCGATATGTTTGGCATGTTCTCAGTGAGCAGTTTGTTCACAAATCTTTCATAAACGCCTTGGCACTAATCTAGAACCACATTCACTTTTTTGGCACTACCACAGCTCGCGCTATGTTACCAAAACCACATAAACCTTCGAAAAAAATTTCCGTTGTATTTTTGGGCCACATAGAAAGCACACACAGTTTTTATATAACGCAGGCAAAAAAGCCCGTGTATCATGCTATTCAAGCGATCAATGACCAATATTCCACCGCTGTTAAGTTTCGATAAAAGCTCGCTCAACTGTGGTGAGCGTCAACTTTTTTGCCTTTTTCTGGGGACCCCAAGCACACTTCTATCTCATATCTTCCTTTTTAACAACAGTGTACCTAGGTGATATATGGCACGCCAGATAGTAAAAACATACTGTAATTGCTGTTAGTCATGTGCAAATCTAGGTTGGTCCATCTGCATCCTTGGAGGTACGAGCAATTGACGAATTTTACACAAAATTCACAATTTCAACAAATTTTCGCTTTCGTCATATTTTTACCCTACTTACAGTTGTGACGGAATTGTGGCATTTACTGTCCGATGAAGCCCCAACATTATCGATCAAAATTCAAAATTATAGCTCAAACGTATCTTGGGAAAAATCGTGTTATTTGAGGTACATGCGTTGGACTTGGAACAACGACCGGGCTAATCCGGACCAGGGTGTGCGGTGCCTTCAATTAACACGATTTTTCCCAAGATACGTTGGAGCTATAATTTTGAATTTTGATCGATAATGTTGGGGCTTCATCGGACAGTAAATGCCACAATTCCGTCACAACTGTAAGTAGGGTAAAAATATGACGAAAGCGAAAATTTGTTGAAATTGTGAATTTTGTGTAAAGTTCATTTCTTGCTCATACCTCCAAGGATGCAGATGGACCAACCTAGATTTGCACATGATTAACAACAATAATGCTTTTACTATCTGGCATGCCATATATCACCTCGGTACACTGTTGTTAAAACAGGAAGATATGAGATAGAAATGTCTTCTCATCGGTGGTATATTGGTCATTGATCGCTTGAATAACATGATATACGGGCTTTTTGCCTGCCTTATATAAAACCTGTGTGCTTTCTATGTGGCCCAAAAATACAACGGAAATTTTTTTCGAATGTTTATGTGGTTTTGGTAACATAGCGCGAGCTGTGGTAGTGCCAAAAAAAAGTGAATGTGGTTCTAAATTAGTGCCAAGGCGTTTATGAAAGATTTGTGACCAAACTGCTCACTGAGAACATGCCAAACATATCGATATTTTAATTTCAAGGTGCTGAGGTAGGGTCAAATTTTTTTACATTTCCGCCCTCCTGGCTCAGATAGGGAGCTGATATGGGCAAAAATTTTCTTGGCCGTGAGTGTTTCAGACCAAGCCCACTTACGGTGCCAAGTCCCATTGAGATTGGTTTCGGTCGCATATATATGGCGGGTACCCTTCAAACAGATGCACTAATGTTCCAGGTTCCACTTATTTCGAAAGTGAAAGAAAGAGAAATGCATGCATTTTTTAAAAACACGCTCTCCATCTCGGTGCGTAAATTTCCTTTTGACTCCCAAAACATTTGTGTGTTGAACGATGTTGCTGTTCGCGTAAGCACGCAACAAATTGAGGTCAGCCAGCTGGAACTTGTCATCATGTCTCTCGTTCTTTTGTTTGCAAAAACACGTGTAACCGGCGCATTTTTGAATCTTGGCCAAGCAAACTTCAAAAAGAGTCGCCTCTGTCTCATGAGCACGTGGCTGGACTATAAGGTCGCTGCACTCTTAATCATCACTTCATATTGTCTGTGGGGGCAGGTGATTGAAGATCTTTCGTCCACGAAATGTTCACGCACCATGTGGACAGTTTCTATATAATGATACTGACTGAAAAGTGAAGGCGTGGCATATGCATTAAATGAGTGCAAATTTACAGATATCTCATTCTTCTTTTGATCGAAACCGGATTGAGAATGGCGAGTGTAGTCCAGCCACACGGCTCATGACACGACTTTTTTTAAGTTGACGTGTGCAGATCCATTCCGGTTCCACGTATTTCAAAACTGAAAGAAAGAGAAACGCACGTATTTTGGTAAAAACACGCTCTCCATCTCGGTGCGTAAGTTTCCTTTTGACTCCCAAAACGTTTGTGTGTTGAACTACGTTGCTGTTCGCGTAAGCACTCAACAAGTTGAGGTCAGCAAGCTGGAACTTGTCACCATATCTCTCGGCCCAATCTCTCTTTCTTTTGTTTAGCCAAACATGTATACGTGTAGCCGGAACATTTTTGAATCTGGCCAAGCATGCTTTAAAAAGTTGTCTCATGTGCTCGTGGCTGGACTTAATACGCAGGATTTGTGATGCATGCAGTGCGCTATCGATTATTACTTACCGAACGCTTCGGCCACTGCAGCGGTGCATATCAACAATGCAAGTGCTTGAACAGCGAACATAACGACGGTCGATTACAAGGTATAAACTTTGCAGAAAACTTTTTTCGTTCGGATCACTCGGAAGCGGGACACGCTATACTGTATATGCAGCAACGTCTGAATGGGGGCTGAAACAAGTCAAAAACAGCGGTTGAAATGTGTACGCCAACAAAAAAATATTTGCTGTTCTTGTGTTGGCGGATCAACACACAAAAATTAAATTAACGAATTTTCCATAGTGTTATGATGTAACAGCAGAAATACAATGGTTCTGTTTTTTTCAGGGTTGCGCAAAAAACCGGCGGGGTTCTTATCAAAAACCGACATTTTTTGAAAAAAGGAAAAGTCTAAGTCGTTTTTCCTTTTAAGTACCTTGATTTTCAAGGCAAATCAATTTTTTGTCCGGCGCTTGTCGAAAAATTTTCGACAAATATTTACTTCGTCCAGATTCGTCGATGTGCGGCAGTTTGTTTTAATGGTCGACCGCCTGCCAAATATGTGGTCAGATGCTGTGGGCCAAATCCGAGTGTTTGGAACTCGTTAGAAAAGGGTTGAAACACGCTTATTTTGATAATCGCAAGCGTAATCTTAATCTTGCAACACAGAATTATCCTGTTTACCATTATTTCTTTCTGAGACATACCTTTTCAAACATTTTTGTTCTGGGCACCTGGGCGCTTTTGAAAAAAAACGTTTTTATTAAAAACACGTATTAAAAAAGAATTCTAAAAAGCGTTTTTTGCCCCACCCTGGTTTCGACGGCCGCAGATGCTTTTTTCAAAAACACACGATAGAAAAACTGGGCAGCGCAGTTTATTGAGTGGTTTGTGGCAGTTAGAAGTTATGAAGGACTCATCCAGAGCAAGTTTACACTACTCGTTGCATTATCTTGTTTTTTTGCGGAACAAAAGTGCCCTGGCTGACTGCGAAATGCAAGCGGATTACCGGATTAGCCACGTCTTAACCCGAAATTCGCAAAACGTGCGCGTGTTCCCAATGCAAAGCGGACTAGCGGGTTAGCGTTTACGCCGATCTGGATTTCACTGTTAGAACTGGATCTGTTTCTAAATGCGTTGCATTTTTTAGCCCAAAAAGTTTTTTCACGTCATAACATGTACATACAATGTATGTATAATACGTACTGTATGCGTATGCTTCGATTGTATACGAGAATGGCTTAATTTGAATACCACAATCGTTTAGGGTGATGAATTTTACAATTTTATGGGCTGAATGGGCTGAATGCTCTGAGCTGCACTATGAGCAAATCCTCGACTCCGCAGATCTGCTTGTCGGCTAACCCGCTTGTCAGTTGTGTCCGCGGCCTATATAAAGAACTATGACAGTGATGTGGCGATGTGGTGCTTTTTAACTGGAATACGATTGCGCTCAGAATTTATTCACTGTTAGATCATCACTGTACTCTTTGGTATTTGCGAAATCTAGGCGATCAAATGTGTGCAACATGGTTTGTCAAATGGCCACTAACCAAACGATTGGAAGAGCCGAAAGTCGTGTTCAGCATTAATGTGTGTGCTCCACTAACTGGCATACCACACAGCAACAATGTAGTCGCAGCTGAAAGAATGTGTGAATCAGTATTTCGCAAATAGAGTCCTGGAAATTGGTCTCAATCTGCTGAACAAAAGCGCCATGCGTTTCGTCGTGGCGTTGTGTTTGTGCTCGTTGATTGTCGCAGCCGAGAAGCTGTTAGATCCGTTGCGTAAGAATCAGAAAAACAACAACGTGGAAAAACTCTTGATTTTGCCAACTTTATTTGCTTTCACTAGAGTCGGCGCAAATTAGATGCTGCTTTTATCGGTGTGAAATACAGAATGACTCATGCAATATCGATCGGTCCTAGATACGGAATATGGAATATTCCTACTCCCCCCCGCCGCGGAAGGGCTGAAAACAGAAATTGTCCTAAAATGGCGGGAAACTATGTCTAAATCGTCATAATTGTCTGATCGAACCCAATGTGTGAATGTAAATGGTGTGTGTTCTGATTTCTTGTCTGTTCTCTCTGGTGTGCCGCAGGGCAGTGTATTAGGACCGTTATTGTTTCTCGCATACGTCAACTCTGTTGCAAAACTGCATTTCTCTCCGTGTTCACGTATTATTCTCTATGGTGATGATCTGGTACTGATTCACTTCATGTGTACACCTGACTGTGAAAAGCATTTGCAAGAGGATGTGAACTTGATTGTCGAGCACTTCTCCAAACACAAACTTCCCTCCATTAATTCTACCAAAACAAAACTTCAACAATTTGCTCGCTCAAGTTTATGTCCCGCTGTCCCTGCTATTATGATTGATGAATGTCTGATTGATGTTGTCGATGCAAACAAATATGTGGATGCTGTTATTGATTCCAAGTTTGATTTTGGTCAGCATACTACTGCCACGTCTGTGAAAGTGAAAAAAATTGCTGGTTCATTGTACCGTACCTTTCGTAATGATCTACCTGTGTCTGTCATGCGTTATCTGTATCAAACCTTGATTTGCTCTGTCATGTGCTATTCGTGTGAGGTGACCTATCCTTCTCATGACTATTCACGTAATTTGTTGGAAAGAACACAAAAATCCATTATTCGCATGTTCTCTGGCAATTATGATCGGTCTGCGTCATATTCGCAGTTGCTATGCTGATGGAGCTCAGAAATTAAAAAAAATCTGTTGCGTAAAGTTGTTTCCAATGACGACGCCCATATACTCTACATGCTTTGGGACATTTTGTTCCAATCGTGAGCGCCGTGTCGTTTCAACTGTTCGGTTTTTTGGTTTTTATTTTAACAAATCCTACGTATGACCACATCCTTGGTATGAACTTGCTACCATGCACTCAGAAGATGCAGTCCTAGAGGAACCGCAGGAAGATAATTTTGATTTGAAATGGCAATGCTGTACGCAATGAAAGACAGTGACGAAATTTTTTGAAATTTCTTTTCCGATATGTGGACAGCTAGACCATTAACCATGAAACGTTTTGTTCTGCCGCAAACATTAGCAAATCCGCGGAGATGCGTTGAAGATATCGACATCAACAGCTTCTCACTTTCAACACAACCAAAATAATCAAAATTCAGTAATTAAAATGCGTGTCGAATCTTTTCTAGTACATTGGTGTATAAAATTGACTGCGAAATTCTGGCGCAACTTGAAGCTCATTCGAATTTGAAGAGAACACGACACACCTGGGTAATGAAGTTACCTGGTTTATATTTATTTTAGCTTGCATGTTTAAAGTGGGCGTCTGAAAATGTCAAAAGAAGCAAAGGTCATCAAACCCAAGTTGCGAAAAGATAAAATAAGTCGAACAACTTAAATATGAAGCCTTCGTTATGAAGTTGACCTGTGCTCGGAGAAAGGTAGGGCTGAAGGTCCAACGGAAGATCCGTGAGCGAACCGTTGGTTACGGTAGCTTATCAATTCGGAACACAGAACGTTGCGTGTCGATTGGTGTTTTGGGTGCTGTCTTGTGGACATGCTTTGCACAAAAGATGATAGATCAACGATGCGATTTAGTCTTGTGTGGACACGCATTGCGTCAGATCTGTGGATGCATTTTCGGCCCATAATGCCAGACTACAATTGCGCCCTGGGTCTTGTCAATGACAAAAGCGCCAGTGGTTAGGGCGCGTATAGATTGAACTGGAAATATTTCTGGAGCAACAATTTTTTATTCTATGTCCGAAAGCCAGAATATCTCCAGCTCAATCTATACGCAAAACTGGAGATATTTCTGGAGCCATGTTTTTATTCTAAGTCACAGGTCCAGAAATATTTCCAGCAATACGCAAAACTGGAAATATTTCTGGAGCGGTTCGTAACATTTATGTGTCCAAGTTATTCAAGAAAAAACGTGGTGTGAGTGCATGCAACATTTTCTTTGATTACAGGGTGTGCCAAATAACATGAATTATTATTTGTGCAGCAACAGTTTGGTGGTGATAAAACGCAAAGTACACCCAACATCAGCTTTGGATTTATTAAAGTTTGCCAAGCTAAACTTGCTTTTGCAAACATGTTTTCACATGCCCGAGAATGCGTTTTTTAAAGAAAAATTTGCACCTGAAAATTTCAGTTGAGCACACTGTACTGAACCAATGGTGTTTAAATGTGCACAAAGTGACACAATGAAAATTCTAACAACGAGATCGCTTGCTCCAGAAATATTTCCAGTTTTACGTATAGCTGGAAATATTTCTGGACCTGTGACTTAGAATAAAAAACATGGCTCCAGAAATATCTCCAGTTTTGCGTATAGATTGAGCTGGAGATATTTCTGGCTTTCGGACATAGAATAAAAAACTGTTGCTCCAGAAATATTTCCAGTTCAATCTATACGCGCCCTTAGCTACCACCATAAACCGAAAATGCATCAGCTCAACTTTGTAGGTTGAGTGAAACATAATTGGGCAGCACAGATCTAACGCAATGCGTGCCCACAAGGCTAAACCGTATCGATTGGTGTTTGTTTCAAGACGGGTTTGATAGTCAGTTTTCACGTCAAGATTGCGGATATGCCATTTGCTTGGAGATGTTACGGGTTCCGAATGACGTGAGATTTGTTTTTCAGGCTGTATTGATGGTTGCAGTGTTTAGGCCCTATTTTTATTCAATCACAATCTGTGTAATTAATTCTATCTTCACGTAAGCGATCAACGTATCACACATCAATACTGATAAGCGTGAGTTTCTTTGTGAGAGTACACGTGATATTTACTGCACCTGCACATACTTTAATACCGGCGATCCACCAACTGTAATGCCAATATGCACCATGCCCTCTTGGCTCGACCAGAGGTCAGTGCGGCCTAAGCCTAAGGGTGGCATTTTCGAAAAAGGGTAAAGGTCAGTTAGGTGTAAAGGTCGGTGGAATGCTCGGTGTGAGAAAGTTCAGTGTAAGCTCGGCGTAAACTTGAAACATTGCACGATGAGCAAGCAGCAGACGCGCGTTTCTAAACGATAGGTCAATTTTGATGGTATGCTGCACTTGCACAAGCGTAAAGCGTTTGTTTGCAATCTGGTTCATTTAAGCTGGTTGCACAAACGTTTTAAAAAAATATTTGTAAGTTACCTAATATTTCGCCGCAAAGCTGTTGAGAAATTGAACATTCATTGACGGCAGTGCCAAAAATTTTGACGTCACTAACTGATCTCAGCACGAAATCAAAACGGCTCCATGAAAGGTTACGAAATTCGTACATATGGTTTAAAAACGCTTGTGCAACCAGCCTAAACAAGCAATATTGCAAACAAACGATCTACGCTTGCACAGCAAACTGTCAAAGTTGACCTTTCGTTTTGAAACGCGCGTCTGCTGCTTGCTCAGCGTGCAATGTTTCAAGTTTACGCCGAGCTTACACTGAACTTTCTCACACCGAGCTTTCCACCGACCTTTACATCCAACTGACCTTTACACCGTTTTGAAAATATCACCCTAAGACTGAACGTAAACCCCTGGTCGGACACCAGTTTATTGGTTCCCCAACTGTAAGCAGGGCCTCAGGTGAGGCGTGCGACGTAATGTGACGGGGAGAAAATCCGCCAAGATGAGGCGTGCGAAATACATCGGACCTGGATTGAGGCGTGCGAAGTTTGAATTTTCGGAACTCGCTTGCGAAGACTAGTTGCGCAACTCCAAAACCAGTTATGGAATCGATTCGTTTGTGCGTCGTTTGTACTTTTTAGCTAATTGAAGTTCATAACTGATTCCACAATTAAATTCGGAATCAAAAAAATCACGGATCGATCGGACACCACCGATCAGGATCAGCGACCGTTGCCTGCGGTTCTGTTCTTATATGCACATTTGCCGAAGCCGCTTGCCGTCAGTGAATTAGTGTGTTGGAGAGTTTTAGAGTGTAAAACCTCGATTGGGCTGCACAACCGTCCAAAACTTGCTATGAACGTAAACAACACAGCAACATATTTTGTGCCTGAAAAATACACTGCGGAGCGCCGTGTACAGTGAGACAAAGACGACCACAGTATGCGATGTAACATTTTTTTGGGCCTCGCACGCCTAAATACATTGCACGCTGCATGTTTGTGGACGTCCACGGCGATGTTTAGACTGTGTTCTGATAACTGATCAAACTCCAGGCTAAAACTCTCCAGCACACTAATGCACTGACGGGCAAAAACGTTTCGCCAAATGCATAAGAGCAGAACCGCAAGCAACGGTCGCTGATCCGGATCGGCGGTTACCGATCGATCCGTGATTTTTTGATTCCGAATTTAATTGTGTAATCACTTAAACGGGGCCCGCCGCTATTACTTTTTGGGTTTTGGAGTTTCAACTATATAGTTATTTGGCATCGGGATCAAGAAAATTAATGTTGAAGAATTCATCAAGTTGAAGATAACCTACCAAAATTGATCCACCAACATGGCCGTTCGGGACCAAACCAGCCCAATATTGGCGTACCATCTATGCATGGAAATTAGGATTTGCCAAGCAAATTCGAAATCTCAGGGGGCGGGTTGCGGTTGCTTGACGAAACAATTATTATTCACACAGCATCTAATGTTTTGTCGTGTTACCGTTAATCTACCGCCTATATCACGCTCCAGTGACTTTGAATTTCTCTCGTAATTCCTGATCATCATGCTCGGATTGTGCGTCAATGTTGGTCTGGTTTGTTCCCGAACGGCCATGTTGGTGGAGGGTTATCAATTTCGGCGGGTTATCTTCATTATGGTGAAGTTCGTCAAAACTAATGTTTTTGATCTCGATGCCGACTAACAATGAAAAAAACGTGGTCGAAAACCGAAAAAAACTACTGCGGCGGGGCCAGTTTCAGGACTTCAATTAATTAAAAAGTACAAACCACGCACAAATGAATCGATTCCAGAACTGATTTTAGAATCGCCCGCTACGAGCCTTATAAGCGAGTTACGGGAATCCGAGCTTCGCGCTAATCATTTGACGTCGGGTGGCTTTCGTGCGTCCCTCAAATGGCGTCGGATGTCTTTGGGACGCCTCGTCTGACACGACGCACGATATCCGAACTTCAGACGCCTCACGTTCGGTGATTTTGGCGCTTCTCATTGTCCTTAGCACGCCTCATTTGACGCCGTTTGTCTTTCGCACGCTACAATAGAACCGGCCGTACTACGCACGCTTCAAGATGAATCGGTCTAAACTACTAACCTTGCACTATACTAATTCAAGTGTATGCACCCAACTGACATTTACGCTGTTTCGACAATATCACCCATAGGCATAACAAATACCGAAGGTGGAAATCAACGGTTGCAATATCTAATTATGCTTTTTCACACAACAGCAGTAGTGCGAGTTGTGTCCGCACGACATTTCTACGGGTACCGGCTGCGCCAAGGTCATATTGAATTCGACTCCGCCCAAACACTGAAACTTAGCCACGATTAATTAGTGTCCATCCATGTTCAGGTCTCACAATCGGAAATTTCCAACTTCCGAACAAACGGCATCTAAATGCAAAACATTCCTCCTGTAAAACATCGAGCAAGTGACTCAAACAGAGTGGAACAAGTCAATGGTGCAATGTGTGGGACCTGAACCCCATTAGTTGGTCAGCGAAGAATATATTTTGCTGAATATGGCGGCAAAAAAGAGCACAAATTGCCAAGCACGGCATCCATATACAGACACAGTGGGTCAGCAGACAATAAGTGGACACTAAGTTGTCTGGCTGAGGCCTGGTGCTCATCGAACGCCTGACGGTGACGACCCAACCTGAACCTGCGCAGAGGCCACGCACACGCGCACACCAGTGTCTGACCGCTTGGACAATGTACCCAGATTTTTGCCTTATCGGCTGCTTCTCCATACCCTTAGAAGCGCCGGCCGTAACCAGACAAAGATTGCGCCTGCACTGCATTACAATCTAACCGACTCAGCGTCGTCGCGGTCGCGGCACGCCAACCAACAATTGGCAATTCCATCGCGCCCCGCACGCAGCGGACGATGTTTAGTGGTGAGCACGAGCGACGGGTCGCCCGTCACCATCGTCACTTGATTCTCACACATCCTTTCCGCTTGGATGTAGTACCCTGCAGACAGGGTTGGATCAAGAAAAGTAAGAGAGAGAGAGAGAAACGCGCCAAAATTCCAAAAAGAGCTGATCACTGGCCGCGCCGCAGTTTGATAGCGCATGAATTACCGCGAGGTGAATTTTGGTAATCTACAGTATGCACATGTGATGTTTCACACGTCAAGTACGATTCATTGTTCAACAATGCTTGTGTATACTGTATGTGCGAAACTCACAAGCGCTCATTCCCGCTTGATTCAGCTCATCGCCAAACTCCCAACGTATTCCCTGAAACGACGAGATTTGGTTGAGCGGATGACACCCAACAAAGAATAAATCTCATTTAAAAATTTGTAACCATTTATGACCAAAATTTTCCGGATACCCAGGTGGAGTTATATATAACTTTTGTCTCATACAAAATCAAGTATGTACGGTACATATGACAACAGAAAAGTGAAACAAAACGGTCCAGTTTGTTGACTACATTCTGCTGGTGGTTTGTGACAATGAGATCAGTTGTGTGCTGTAATCACGATCCCGATTATCAACCCCGATCCGGAAATTTTCAAATCTCATTTACAAATCCCCGCCCGATAACCAATCCCGCTCGCACACTGATCCCATCAAAACAGAGAATGAAGAAAATGATCTTTTCAAAATTTTTGCTTTTTGTTTGCAGGCGATTTTGCAGGGGACTCAGGTGATCGGACGAGATGGACAAAATGCTGATCAGGTCACTGGCGGGTGCAGGATTGGATTAAAAGATTTCTTTACCAACGAACTTTAAAAAACCTCTTAATTTTACCTCTTTACCACCTATGCCAGGTATAAGGCTGCCCTCAAGGCACAAGTCCTTACCTCTTAATTTTGTTTCTAAAAATCACTTTTTTTATTCCGTACCACCAAAAACGGGTTTCTCTTGAAAAATGAAATTACTGAAATCATGTTAGCTTGGAATCATGTTAAAGCCCTCCCCCAGAGCCCTCGGGTGCTCTAAGTGGAAAATGTTACACTTACAGCCCCTGGGGCTCTAATTGGATTTGTTGTTTTCTTGAGAACGTATTTTTCAACCTATTGTAAACCAGTCCAAATCCTTCAAATTGGTTTTTCAGTGATCAATATATCGCACCTTGCTGCTTACTTTCAGATGTTTTACAACGGTTTGATGAAGATTTCCTTAGTCACGTTCAATTTACACGGTATCAGAACGACAAATACTTAACTAAGGTGTCCGAACCAGGGTTGAATTAAAAATGTTTTTATTATCGAACTTTTTCTAAAAAAACTTTTTAAATTTTTTTTTAAATCACTTTTTTATTCCGGACTCCAAAAAATTGGTTTCTTCAAGAGTGAAATTTCTGAAATCATGTTAGTAAGGTATGTTTTGAGGGACACCAAAGAGAACTTTTCCACTGACTTGCATGTTTACGTAATCACCTGCGATCAAATCCCAGGTCATGACTTTGAGAAATTCGAAGGTACATAACTGTGGGTATACATGCTGTACATGACAAAGGGAAGACCAAACTTCTGTTTGTGAATTTGAGGATAGACTTGAAGAGAGATAAAGACTCACACCATGCTCATTTTGTGTCACAAAAGCAACAAGTAGTTACTGCGCACAACTGCAAACAGGCAAGCAACGTGGATTCTGTCGATAACTTACGATACGCTCAATAACCGTACATTATACACGGTAGGGGGTGTCCTATATTATACATGCAGCTGTTGTTGGGATGTCTGGGAACTGTATGAGTCCATCACAACACCATTTCAAACTGAAATATATGCGCCGCAGGCAATTTTTTGAGAATCATGGGCAATAAAACACATGAAAACATGCCTTTTTACCTTAAAAAAGTCAGAAAATAATGAAAAAAAGTGAAAAAATAATAAAAAAGTGGACTTACTTTTTAAAATTTTAAAATAAAAAGTGGCCAACTTTTTAAAAAAAAATTTTACAAAAAAAATTTTTTTACTTTTTTTAATCCAACCCTGATCCGAACTAACAACGCTGAAAACACACAGTTTTCCGGTTAAAGCACCAGGGGTGTAGTTGTAAGAGCGAAGCGTTTCCTATTAAGGCCCCTATGACGTAAATTGTTTTTTGTCGGAAAGCCCATTTTCACCTACTTTCGCTTGGAGCTTTAAGTGGCGAACTCCGGTACAAATATTTTGGGGTGAATAGTACACGAAAAGCTGTCCTGGATGTGTCTGATCATGTGTGAACGTTCCTTCTTCTTACCTTTTTAAAGGGGTCACAAAAATTTCAATCCGCCGACTTAAAATCCTAGCGTGCCACCACTTGGCTGACAATTGACACGCCAAACTTGGCGGTGAGCATTCGCTCACTGGTTGTGAAATTGATTAGCTTTTGTGAACCGTAATTTGCGACTCTTAGCACTCCACGCTCTATGCGTGTTGTGGTGGTGGCAAGCTGACGTGATGCCAAAAACAGCTTTAACAATTGACATGAGCAAAGCAGGTGAACAAAATTTGTGTGTTATCCAGGTATATTGATGTTGCCTAAGGCGAAAACTTCGGAGTCCGATTGCCCGCAAGCGAAATGGAATTCTAGACACTCAATTACATGTGTAAAATGCATGCAATTGGGTTGCGCAAACAGATTGCGAAAGGACAACCAACCGCGAGCGTGGAAGCAGCGATCGTAAGGCCTCACCAAACCCCATCAAATTGGCGCCGATTCTGTGCTTTCGCTCGTTTTTTTGTGGCCCACGCAGTATGGATGTTTTGGCTCAGTATCAGTGCTGTATTCTGAACACACCCGCCAGAAAAGCGACCGGATACACAGATTCGGTTTCATTTTCATGGGGCATTGCGAGGTCTTATGGTACCCGCTTCCACGCATCGAGAACTGGTTGCCCTGTCACAATCTGATGGTGCAATTCATTTGCATGCACTTTATTAGACGAGGAATTGAGTGTCGTTAACTCCGTTTCAGGCGCAGGTTATGGCACTGTGTTCGTATGGTTGGCGGTCAGTGCTAAAGTAAGCAAGTAGTGTAAGCACGAACAATTTGAGGTCAGCCTGCTGGAAGCTGTCATCATGCGCCGCCTTCGTTGCGCAGTTGGATATACGCGCATTGCTCTCTTTAGATTATTACAACCAACATGTGGTCGAAATAACTTTTCGAAAATGACATAAGTTTTACGTACCCTGGCGCCCAGCTGTGCGCCAAGAGAAATCAGGAAGAGAACACTCTTCTTGAACATTATTGTGTTGTAGGGGAACACGATTTGTCCAGGCGTTGTTCAAGATCTCGATTGGCAGATCACAGCATCAATCACAGAAACAGGACTGAATGAATTGCGCTAGTTTGAAATTTAAAACGCGCGATGCTTTTTAGCAAAACTCCAAGCGCTTGTTCAAAAATTAAAACTTCTGTCTACATTAGCATATTTTGTGCGCATCGAACGAAAATTCAAAGTTGATGTTTTTTAAGCAATGGAGATCAGCCTATTCGATTTTTCAAGTGTAATTTCTGCAGTATGGCGGCTGTAACAGACTGATAAATATGCCTGGCGATTCCAAATCAGCGGGCGTAATAAAGTCATCCCTCACCCCATTGTGTGCCCTCCCCTCATTTCATTACTTGCGCTGGTGGTTGTCCAAATTAAGGAAGCATTGCTCAAATGGCGGTGTATCGGTATAATTGCTCAAAAGCCCGCCGAGTATTCCTGCAACTTTTTGTAAGCTACTGCAAATTGTCTGTGATATCGCCAAAAATGTTTTGGAAAAAATATAAATAGAACGCTTGTGATCTGCAGCGAGACATGCTTTACCACAAGTTGAAAAATGTTTGCTCTCGCAAACAAACCAATAGAAATATGGCTCTCCCCGTTCATATAAAAGTTTAATACAAGTGGCAAACAAGTTTCTCAATTCTGATCGAAACAGTTTGTCTGACCGAAGTTCATTTCAAGTTGAAGATTCTGACCCAAGCCATATTTGTGGTAATCATCTGCAAATGTGAAACCCTTGGATTACCCCAAAAAATTGATTTTCCTTGATAATCAGGGTACTTTCCCTGAAAAATCAGGGAAAATCAAGAAAATTCAGGATTTAAAAAAAACGAAAAACGACGCAGGCGTTTTTTTTAAAAAACGTCGTTTTTTTTAAAGAAAAATCGCCGTCGTTTTTTTTGCCCAACCCTGGTCGTTGCATCGTCAGTGTAAATGCGCCTCACGGATATTTCGCATTATGTTCCTGTTCTCCATATGAGACGGACTCAATCTCAATGTATCAGCAGGGTGGCTAAGAGAAAAAGCGGTCTACAATAATTAAGCTTACTTTCGTTGTTCACACCTTTGCGTTGCATGATTGAAGTCTGTGTAGCGCCAACGTCAAATTCTCGAACAAAGGTACAGGTGCACTGATTGAAGGTGCCGTGCGAAATAATCAATCAATTTATGTAGGCTGTCAATCAGTGGTTAATAAAAAAATTTTTTTATTCAAACCTCATTTTTTTTAAAAAAATGTTTTTTAATTAAAAATTTTTTTTTTATTCCAGCCAAAAACTGCCAGAAACGAAAAAAATGAGCGCTAAAGCAAAAAATAGTGGCATTTTTCTTCCATAACGTGTGGTAAGTGCATATAAAGCACTCACGACACGAAAACAATACTAAACAATGGTCAATGAGTACCAACAGTAGTCAGGTACACACCCGTACACTTCCCCCACGTGGTGTGGGTGCCTTGGTGTGGCTTTGTGACACTCAAGACGGTAAATCTGGGTGAAACTATTGCCTCTTGGTACACGACCAATGCAAATATGTGACAAACAGTGTAAATATAGAGTGAATATCACACCGAATCACTGCTTTCGGGTCTGTTGCATGGATAAATGCATGCCCACCCTGTCACATGTACATGTGTGATCATATGAGAGGCCATGTGAGTGTGTGCACTATGTCCAGATGCCACAAAACAACGATTATGGCACACCCAATACACCCATGGTAGGGGCGGGTGATGTTAACAGTAGGAATTTTTATGCAAAAAATAGCACTTTTAGAGCAAAAAATAGAGAAATTTTCGAATTTTGAAATGATAAAAAAATTTTTTTAACTTTTGGAACGAATTTTTTTAAAAAAAACCACTGCTATCAATCCCAGCATGGGCCGTTCTGCATAGTAAACAAATGGCACATTAAAAATTCGGCACAACAAAATTCACAATAACGGTGAGACAGTCTAAACCAATATTGCAAACAGAAATCTTTCGGGCGGCATAAAAATTTAGAAACGATTTCACAGTCGACCGTCATATTGAGTTTCACATATGTCTCCAAATCATTCCGATCGCAGCAGCGCTCATCAAAATTGTCTCCGATTGAGCAGCGTGCATGCGCGCAGCCACAGATGTTTCAGCGATGACCAGCCGATCGTCAGTGGCCTTGGCCGCCACCCTTGGTTGAATAGCAGTCTCAAGAATATACCTAGTTGGTTTTAACCGGTGTTACATTGTGTTCTGTGACCAGAGCCTTGCTGCTTTCATCCACAACTAGGTATGTATATAACATCATTATTCTCCTGCGAACACAAAAAACATGTGCAAGTTGGTTAACCTTGAGGGAAATAATGTTCAAACGGAATGTTTGGTTTGCACTGGTTGATTCTTTTGTAAGCAAGTGGCTAGAGGTTCTGACGTATTTGGATGAGAAAATCATTCGATGACCGACTCGCGCGCTTCTATTGTGAACACAAATGCGAGTTTGCGAGCTCGCATGCGAGTTGTGAATTTCCATCGTGAACACAAATGCGAGTTGAAATTCTGGCTGGCAAACTCGCAAACTCACGAAATCGCCAACTCGCATGCATTGTGAAGGCAGCCTAAACAATCAATAATACAACAATGTGCTACGAGCAGGGTTGTTCAAAAAAAACGACGGCGTTTTTTCTTAAAAAAAACGACGTTTTTTTAAAAAAAAACGCCTGGGTCGTTTTTTCGTTTTTTCTTAAATCCTGAATTTCCTTGATTTTCCCTGATTTTTCAGGGTAAGTACCCTGATTATCAAGGAAAATCAATTTTTTTTGCCCCATTTTTTCAAAAAATTTTCGACCAACTTTTTACTTTGTCGAGATACGTCGATATACGGAGTTTGACTTTCAATGATGACCCCGGCCAAAGTTGGTCCCATGATGCGGGTCTGATATGGGATCTTAACAGCTCGCTAGAAAAGGGTTGAAACCCGTTTATTTTGCCTCAGAACACATAGAATTACTTCATTTAACCACGTTTTCTTCCCAACATGAGCGTTTTCCAATTTTTTTGGGGGCATATTTCGATCATCTGGGCGTTTAAAAAAAGTTTTTAAAAAAACGTTTTTAAAAAAAACGATTTTTTGAAGAAAAAAACGTTTTTTGCCCAACCCTGGTTACGAGTACGACAACAACGATGCAAAGCGCCAGTTACAGGTCTAAAGTACATAAGTTCAGTGATTCACGTCCAAGATAAAAGTACCATATGATTAAATAAAGAATAACAGATCATGTGGAATAATAATAAAGATTTGATTTTTGAACACTCGGAGCAGCAGCCGGTTTATCTCTGGTGTCGATAACCAACCATGGCTCCTAATTTCATGAATTGTGCTGAAATGTCCTTCGATCATGACTTCGCCTTTTCGCTGTGTTTGTTCCTGCTGCGTGGGTAGCGGAACTGAGCTGACGAAGAGTCTAAGTTACATACATTTAAACTGTGCAGCCTTGCAGGTGCGAAAAAATAAGCTCTTTGTTCTTTGTCCATTTGGACCGAATTAATTCCTGCCCACGGTCTCTCTTTCGACGAAATATTTTGCTGATCTCAGATGAAGCGCTGCCACTTACTTATGCTGCTTTCATTGCTGACCGAAATTTAATTAAGATGTGATGCTGTCTTCGCAGCTGGTTGATGAAAGCTTTCAGGATTTTCAGCATTAAACGACAAGGCTTAAAGCGCTAAATAACCTGTATGGGTTTTGCTTGGAATAACTTCAGGTTATTTTGCTGTATCAGTTTTTCATTCGTCATGATGCACGGAGACGCAAAAGTGTTGCTGGTTCAGCATTCTGCGGTAACAGTTAGTAAAAGTGTGTTAGCTTTTTCGAAGTTCTGGTGAAGCGGTCCAGATTGTAATTTCAGGTGCGCTCCAAGAAAGCTAATGCTTTCGATTTTTGTCGATGTTGAATTAATTCAACACTTCAAGCTCCCTTTCAAAGAGATACTCTGCGGCGATCGGTTGAGCGCAACTCATTAAAGTTGATGCACGGCATGAACCGGACAAAGGCTTTGTGATGCTTAAATACTATAGTAGTGGATTAGCTTTGTTAGGGCTCGCCCAGATAGACCCCGAAACCCGAACAGACGAAACATTTTAGGTCGTTATTATGCGGCCTGTAAAACCCAGTATCAATTGCACACGGTAAGAGAAAATGTTCAGTACGCTCGGAATTTGGAGAATTGCGTTGAAAATTGATCAAAACAGGCACATGCGAAATGTCAGGAATCATGTGCACTTGATGCTAGGTGTTACACGCTACATATAATAACGACGTATAATGTTCAGGCCTATCTGGTCGAGCTCTTACTAAGCACAATAACTTGTAAAGGCTTTCAAAAGTTCGCAAATCTACCCTGATATATTCACAAAAAACTATATTAAACAATTGTCATGCGGTTGGTCGTGCTGTTGTCGTTTTGTTCATTCCTGGTCGCTGCGGAGAAACTGCTGGAACCGTTGCGCACGGTTGTTGACGGATTCGACGTCAAAAATCGCTTCGAACTGGGCGACAGACTATATCATGAGTTAGTCCACTTCCAATGAACCCAAACTTCAATGTTTTGCTAAAAAAACAGCTGACAATAAGTTGCAACACATCAAGAATGAGCAGTTGCTGTGCGTTGCCACATTCACTGGTCTTATCTCAGTACCTTGGTGCAGCCTGGCCGCAGTTGGAAGAGGAACCCGCCGGTGCTTTCCACTCAAATGCCATAGGGGAAATTTGTTGTAAAAAGGACCAATACGAAAAAAATGCAATTAGAACTCCCGGGGATTTAAGTGGCAAAATGGTTGTCTACTGTATTGTTAGCAGGGGCACTTTTGGGCAGAATGTTGACATTCTGATACCTAATTTCAATCAGATTATAACGATCTTCATCTGGACGTGGTAAAACAACCGAAGATCCAACAGAAAGCTGCCACGTGTTGGTCCTTGACACAGGGTCGGGCAAAAAAACTTTTTTTTGTAAAAATTTTTTTTAAAGAAGGTTTCTGAAAAATTTTTTTTATAAAAAAAATTTTTTTAAGATTTTTTTCGGGGGAACAAAATGTTCTAAAACGTCCAAAAATGGCCCTTTTGGGGGTTATTTTTTGTCATTTTTTCTCAAGGGTCGAAAAATTTTCTTCACAAGATAACCTTTGGGACATGTATTTCGTACCTAAGATGTCCCAAGTGATGTTATTATACCTTCCCGTGATGCATGGGACACAATATGCATGTACCTACACGGTACTTCGTTGTCGTACCCCATCAGGTCGGTCATATACGACTGATTCAGCTACCCGACAGGTATTTCTTTATGAGTGAATCTTGCTTACAGTACCAGCTGCAATTTTTGGCTGATTGAGGCCTGCAGCGCCTGCAGGCTCAAGAGCCTGCGCAGGCTCAATACAAAAGATAGCAGCCTGCAGAGCCTGCAGGCTCGGCGCAGGCTTCGCAGGCCCAGTGTATAAGCGGTCGCAGGCGCAGGCTCATGAGCCTGCAGCGCCTGCAGGCTCTGCAGGCTCAGCGGATGCACAGCTGCGCTTGCTTGTTTTTGTGACATTTAGTCATGTACCTTTTATGGACGGAGTGCGTATTATCTCGTATTTAGCCATTAGTATATGGATATTTGTTGCGTGTTTTATTAGTACATGATTACTTTTCTTATTGTTTTCTGCTGAAACTTGACAAAAAACGCGAAAAGGAACTTGTTTCTTATTAAACAGTGAATCTGGATAAAATGTGGCCTTATCGACAGTTTTATTGCTTATTCCTTCAACGCTTTGGTTTTCTTCAGCGTGAAATACTTCAAACAACTGAGAAAACCTGAATTAAAATCATATCACAAAGCACAAAATTTAGCTGTGCATCCGCCGAGCCTGCAGAGCCTGCAGGCGCTGCAGGCTCATGAGCCTGCGCCTGCGACCGCTTATACACTGGGCCTGCGAAGCCTGCGCCGAGCCTGCAGGCTCTGCAGGCTGCTATGTTTTGTATTGAGCCTGCGCAGGCTCGTGAGCCTGAAGGCGCTGCAGGCTCTGTAGGCGCAGGCCTCAATCAGCCAAAAATTGCAGCTGGTACTGTATTCGATCACAAACTGTTGTGTCCGATACCACAGAGCAGCAATCATCGGTCCATATCAAGCACAGTCTGTTGAATCGCACCGAAATGACGTAAACACTCTTCATAAGGGATGCAAACCAAGTCACAAAAGTGACTTGTCAATTAAAGTTGCATTTTTTCGCGTTTTTGCGCATTTTTTGGGCAAATTTGGAAAAAGTTCCCCGAATCTCAGACCTTTTAATAAAATTTTCCAACCCTGCCTTGACATACTAATTTGAACTATTTTGGCGAGTTTACTTTTGATTGAACAATCGATCACTAAGATAAACTAAATTAAATTAGAGCCGCCAAGAGTTTTACAAGTGAAAAAATCCCCACTTAGAGCCACCGAGGGCTCTATTCGGGAGCCTTAAGTGGAAAATTCCGGTAAGCCTAAGGCCGTCTTCACAATGACCCGTTTTGCCGTTTTTAGTTGTCCCGTTTTCCCGGTTTCAGGGTTTTCCGTTTTTCAGTTTTAACGGTTGGTGTCTTCACAATGATCCGTTTTCCCGTTTTCCGTTTTCCCGTTTTCCCGGTTTCCCGTTTTCCCGTTTTCACGGTTGGTGTCTTCACAATGATCCGTTTTCCCGTTTTCCCGGTTTGGCCTAATTATTTTGCACCGGGAAAACGGAAAAACCCAATTAGAACCGGTTCTAAGTTTGGTCCGGCTTTGGTGCATTTGACGCATGCATTAGATGCCAGGACATGTCCCAATTGCAATAATTTGACCATTTTGCATTCTAATTATGTGCAGAAAGTATATTCAGTATGCATACGGTCAAACCTCGTATTGTCATGTTGACCGGGTCGCCAAATTGTATGACTGTAACGAATTAATGACTACAAGGGGAGTAGTACTTTAGGAATATAACTTTAGGGATTCTCAGTGCAAGTATTTTCTTTAGCTCTGATACATCTGCTAGCTCTTTATGTATACAGTAAACTCTCTTTATAGCGGGTCTCTATATGGTGAATCTGTTTATATAGTGAACGAGTAGCCATGTCCCGAATTTCCCCGCGTTTAAATCTCTCTGTAGCGAATGTTTCTATATTCTGCACAGTGGACGACTGCGCCTTCCGAATGGCTCCTTTAAAGGGCTCGGGACACAACCGAAGGAAGGGCAGCAGAGCATAGTGTTATACATCGCTGGAAAGCACTGTGGCAGCACATATCACGCACAAATGTTCAGCTGCTTAGAGATTCGCTATCTCTTGGTAGAGGGACTTTTCGTTCCAGAGAAAAGTTAATTTTCTCACAACTTGAAACGACCGGTGCAGAAACCCCAAATGAGTTGAAGGTCGAGTAACATGCGGATGGGATTACAACAGCTGCTGGATAATTTATCATGACAACTTCAGTCGCTCAAACCATTGTTTCCCTCGGTGAGGGTGCGAAACATTCCAAAAATCGGCCATATTTTTCGAGGACACAAGTTTGTCCCTAAATTTTGAGGCCGTGCTTTGCGTTGCAGAAATGAAAATACAACAGAAAAACAGAGCATTGTCGAAAGTACCAGAAAATAAGGTTTTTAAATTTGGAAACACTTTGATAGCGGCGTGACAGGCCGAAAAAGACCTAAAAATTGCCCCTAAACTGCATAGTTGCATTCATTGACGGAAATGTGATGTAAAGAAGCCACGTATTGCATTGCATCGGAAACGAGAAAGTCAGATAAACGCACAGTCCAACAATCTAGACGAGTTTCAAAACTTCAAACTCCATGGTCCGGCTGCTGTAGCCATGCCAGCCTGAATAAGATATTTGGCTATAAGTCGTTACTGTTAAAGATTATTGGACATATAATAGCTTCAAACGATGTAGCTTCAACGTAGCTATCGAACGATATATAACATGCCCATACTATCTCTTACTGTGGGCAAGAAACGGTCAAAATTCCGAAATCGCACATGGTGACGTGACGGTTCATTCCAGAATCGTCAAAAAAGCAATTTTTTAGCCCCTGCCCTTAAGCGTAAGAATTTATTGGGGCTTGTTATACATCGTTCGAAAGCTAATCCAGAGATACATTGTTTGGTGCTGTCACATCTACAATAGCTGTTAACAATAAGCATTTATAGCTGAATATCATATTCAGATTAGTATGGCTACCCAGAGAGATCTGTAGACCTTAGGGTCTTCGGACCTTAATAGGTTGTTAAACCAGACGTTTCTCTCAATTTTTTGTTTCGAATCCGATACAATCTGTGGCCTTTATGTGTCACAATTTTGGCGATGAATATAACCACCTAATTTAGCGGCAATTTAATGGATTTTTAGGCCTGTCACGGAGCTAGCCATGAGTTAAAAAATTTAAAAACCTTATTTTCTGGTACTTTCGACGATGCTCTATTTCCCCATTGCATTCTTATTTCCGTAGCGCTAAGCGTGACCTCAAAATTTAGGGACAAACTTGTGTTATCGAAAAATAAAGCCGATTTTTGGAACGTTTCGCACCCTCACCGTATGAAGCAATGCTTTGAGCAACTGAAGTTGTGTTGATAAGTTATTCCGAAACTGTTGTAATCCTATCCACGTGCTACTTGACCTTCAATGCATTTGGGGTTTCTGCACCGGTCGTTCCAATTTGTGCAAAAATTCAGTTTTTTCTGGAACGAAAAGTCCCTCTACCAAGAGATAGCGAATCTCCAAGGAGCTTAAAATTTGTGCGTGACATAGGCTGTCGGAATGCTTTCCAACGGTATGTAACAATATGTCCTGCTATCCTTCCTTCGGTTATGTCCCGAGCCCTTTAAGTACTGCAACCCCTCTGTATATTGAACAAAATCAGAGGCACCAGAGATTCAAGTACCAAATTGAGCCAGACAGCCAAGGTAAATGAGATAAACATAGCATAGATCAGCTAAAAATTGGCACAATTTGAAGTTACCTACTGCTGTTCCGAGCGTGAAATCTTGGTATTCATTCTTATGGTGAATGAAATGGACTTATTCACGTTCAATACAATCGCTGCTTCGAGCTAAACATAGGTATACCTTTGATCATAGACAATGAGGTGACTTCCATTGAATATGCTTATAGTGAAGAAGTTGAAGTGTCAATCAATCTACAGTGTGGAGCTTTCGACTGTATTCTTGTTTTGGATTTGTGAAACGATTTTGCTCAAGTCCATCTCTTTATATTCTTGTTGGTTGGATTGGTTGCGTGTACCACAACGTGCATATATATTCTTGTTTTGAATCGGTTGCCCGTACTAAATTGTCATAAATGTGGACCAAGTTTTACTGAACAAAAGTATTTTGCGCATTATGTAGAAAACCGGGAGAAAGGGAAAACCAGAAAAACGTGCTCTTGTGAAGACACTAGTTCTGAACCGTGTAACCGGGAAAACGGAAAAACGGGAACCGGATTTCATTGTGAAGACACAAGTGGAGCAAACCGGGAAAACGGGAAACCGGACAACCGCGAAACCTGGAAAACGGGAAACCGGGAAAACGGTTCACTGTGAAGACGGCCTAAGCGTGAGCCTAAATCTAAGCCTAAGCCTAAACGTCTCCTCTGCTATTTCAGTCAAAGTTCCGGAACAAAGGTATATGAAGCACGGCCTCAGTTTGGCTACGACCAAAACAAGGTGGCAATAAAAGTGTTACCGATAGAGCTAGACTACCGCCTCAGTACGGTCAAAGCTTCGGTGAAAAAAATCGTGGCTGAAATCACCGCCATGAAAAAAGCAAATCTAGCAAATGTTGTGAGGTACATTGAGGTATGTGTATGTCCTTTAAAATGCGTGTTTATTTAGCCGTTTTGCTTAACTAATAGCCGACCTTTGTTGAGAACAGAGAAGCCAAACAACTAGTCCTGTATTAACCGGCCAGAAAGGTCGTGTACCGGCGAGGAACAAAAGTTGCTGTGTGCTCATGTTAACACCACTATACTTTGTCTCAATGCGATACACGCATCGATTTCTGATTGGCTGTTGGTCGCGTATGAGCCAATCATCGCGCTAGAAAATGTTGCGTGTATCGCAAATCGTCCTAAGGCCGTCACACACGAAAGACCATAGCCGGTCGCAGCCGGTGCGTTTTGTACACGTTGGCCTGACCGTCCAGCAGCACGTGTTTATCTACTGAGCTTCCCGATAAAGCGCTTAAAAGGACTTACTGTCAGAGCTACTTGGTCGAGACCTCAAACCCGAAGCTGTACAAAGTGTGGATCGTGATGGAGCATTTGGGTGGCCACAGCTTGTTTGACTGGAACACACGTCTGCTTCTTAGTGAACCGCAAATTGCCTACTTCATTCAGCAAGCGATCAATGGCATGATCGGCCTTCACAAGTCAGTTGAATACGTACTGTAAATGTACAGAGAATGCGTGGTTTTTGTTCATGTCGTCAGCGCACGGCGTCAGCAATCATCGCATCCAGTGTGGGTGATGAATGCACAGCAAACTACAAAAACGTGAGCTCGATTTCGAAGGTGCGCTGTGTACTCAAAACGAATAGAATGAGAAAACCATCACGCCCTGTTTTGTATACTTCAACGTGTAGACCATTTCCCAAATCAGCAGCCACGTATGAATGTTTCACTGTTCTGCCAGCTCCGAAATCGAGCTCGTGTTGGTGTAGTTTGCCTATATTTCCCTCGCTTGGGGTGATACTTTCGAAACGGTGTAAAGGTCAGTTGGGTGTAAAGTTCGGTGGAAAGCTCGGTCGACAACTCAGGTGATAGACCTCGGTGTAAACTTGAAACATTCCACGTTAATAACAGACAATGTTTCACGTTTACACCAAGCTACGCCGACCGAGCTTTCGACCGAACTTTACACCGACCTTCACGCCCAACTGACCTTCACACCGTTTCGAAAATTCCACCCTTGGACTGGTTTAGTCCGTAATGTTGTCGGCAGTAATTGGCGTTTTGTCAGCAAGGATGTTGCTATAAGAGATCTTTATATGTATTGGTGACATGTACAGAGTGCAGTAATGTTGGTCTGTTTCTCCCTGCTTTCGCAGACAGACCGAGGCGCCAGGGCGCGTCAGTGCGAACGTCTCTGTGCCTTTGCTGACAAACGTAAACATCCAATGGAAGAGAGATCAAAACACATGCATGTAGATTGTGTATATTTGCGCTTTTCTGGAATTTTCAGATTTATCTCCTGCTTCGGCTTAAGCTTGTAAGATTATGTCCCCTCGTTTGTGACAGCCGAAGCACAAGCCTAAAAACTTAATTGAGGATTGTAAAAAGATCTAAATATGTATACAATCCACGTGTATTAATTTCTATTTTATTCGTTTTTCGCTATCAGTAAACACATGGCAGCAAAACCTGTTCAGACGTGAGCAGCATTCCTGCTGACAAACGCTTGCTGACGGTATCAAAGGCACACAACGTGTGTGCATTATCGTTGCGTATGATATATGCGCACCGAGCTGCGTTGACCTAACCAGTGGTTCTTAAAAAAATTTCTTTTATTAAAATTTTTTTTTTTAAAGAAATTCGTTCCAAAAGTTAGAATTTTTTTTTATTATTTCAAAATGCGAAAATTTCTCTATTTTTTGCTCTAAAAGTGCTATTTTTGCATAAAAATTGCTACTGTTGACATCACCTGACCCTACCATGGGTGTATTGGGTGCCATAATCGTTGTTTTGTGGCACCTAGACATAGTGCACACACTCGCATGGCCTCTCATATGATCACACATGTACATGTGACTGGGTGGGCATGCATTTATCCATGCAACAGACCCGAAAGCAGTGATTCGGTGTGATATTCACTCTATATTTACACTGTTTGTCACATATTTGCATTGGTCGTGTACCAAGAGGCAATAGTTTCACCCAAATTTGCCGTCTTGAGTGTCACAAAGCAACACGAAGGCACCCACACCACGTGGGGGAAGTGTACGGGTGTGTACCTGACTACTGTTGGTACTCATTGACCATTGTTTAGTATTGTTTTCGTGTCGTCAGTGCTTTATATGCACTTACCACACGTTATGGAAGAAAAATTTTTTGCTTCCACACTATTTTTTGCTTCAGCGCTCATTTTTTTCGTTTCGGGCAGTTTTTGGCTGGAATAAAAAAAAATTTTTTTAAATTTTTTTAAAATTAATTTTAATTAATTAATTAATTTTAATTTTTTATTAAAAAATTTTTTTTTTAAAAAATGGGGTTTGAATAAAATTTATTTTATTAACCACTGGACCTAACTGCTTTGTCAACAACAACAACGGTTGCTGGCAGCAGCGAGCTAGGATGAGCTTAGTTTTCCATGTTAGACTAAATTCGGAAAAGGTGGAAAATTGTTTCCGACGAAAGCCCTCGGTGGCCCAATTCATTAGGCTCGAGATGAGGAAACACGGAAAGTTTTTATGAACTTTATGGACGGTTTGAGAACGACAGTTTTGTTTTTCAGGAAAGGCATCACGCACTGCGATTCAGACCTGGATAACATCATGATGAACACGGAAGCGGACGTAAATGCCGTAGTTTTTTTCTTGCAGCCCTATATTATGTTGACATGTTAGATACAGCAGGTCGCCATCAGGTATTTTTGAGAATTCTAACGCCGTGTACAAAGCAGCAAACTGGAAGAAAACACAAGATGTGGGGGTTTTAATCTTTCTACTGACCTTCGGAAGGGGCTTCAAGCAAAAAAAACTACCGTAGCAAATGTTTTTATTATTAGTTTGTGCCACCCAGAGAACAAAAACTCTACTGTGGTTTTTGAGGTGAAATTCATTGATTTCGGCGATGCGAACAGTTGCTCGAAGGTTTGTGTTGTCATTATTTGGTTTGACATTTCGTCTGTGCAAAACTAAATTTTCTCCACAGTATTTTAATTGAGTGATACACTCTCGCAGAAGCAAGACGTCAAAAGTTTCGTAACGACGGTGATCCAAGCCATTTTCACAAAGCAGTTCGTCTATTTTCGCGGTCGCGAAGAAAAAATGTCAGCAGAGGCTCACGGTTGGTTGAACATGTTGCTGGCACCCAGTCAACTGGCAAGCATAGACTTCGACTTCATCGACTTGCCCAAAGCCCATTTACATTGATAATTGCATTCCAGCTTTCAAGAAAAAGTATAAGAAGGTGCTGGGTAACCCCAGCGACCGCAGGCTGGAGAAGCTCACAAAGTTGCCGTTTCTGACCCAAATAGACTATGCCACCGGCACGAAGATTCGTAAGGATTTCAAAGAGAAGATAGAAAAATTGAGTTTTGTTTGATTTTCGATGAGTTCTTAAAATCTGTTGAAGTTATGTTTAGGGAGTTTCAATAGACCATCCAAGACACTGAAAATGTGAATGTCAATATTGTACTATGTATTAAGCGACATCGGCGCATGTGAGCCCAGACGCTATTTATTCTAATTTCGAGATATTTCATTTGTGTTCTCTTGCCCGCTTGATGTTTTTCTAGATGAAACTGATATGACGATTGTACGTACCTTTATTTTGTTTCTATAAGCCTGTCCACACATTTCACGCATCAAATGGAAAGAAATGCGTTTTCGGATCTGATGTCAAAGCCCGTAGTCGCATTCAGGGAACAAGAAACATTTTTCCATCCCAAATTGGTTATGCAGGGCCCGCGCCGTTCAGTGAATATATTCACTGAAAATATTGGTACATTTGAGAACTGGACAGTACTCGAACCAGGGTTGGGCAAAAAAATTTTTTTGAAAAAAGATTTTTAAAAAAAAATAGGTTTCTGAAAAAAAAAATGTTTTAAATTTTTTTGGGGGAACAAAATGTTCTAAAACGTCCAAAAATGGCCTTTTTGGGGGTTATTTTTTGTCATTTTTTCTCAAGGGTCGAAAAATTTTCTTCACAAAATCACCTTTGGGGCATGTATTTCGTATTTAAGATGCCCCAAATGATGTTATTATACCTTCCTGGGATACATGGGACAATGTACCTACATGGTATTTCGATGTCATACCCCATCAGGTCGGTCATATACGACTGATTCAGCTACCCGACAAGTATTTCTGCAGCTTATATTCTCAATTCTGTGTGGTTTATGGGTGAAGCTTACTTATTCGACCACAAACTGTTGTGTCCGATAAAGTACACAGACTAGCATGACACCATGGTTGAGCTTGAGCTCCATATGTTAGGGCTTTAAGTTTCCCAAGGTAAGTAATTACTATGAGCCCAGTGTAATCCCAAGCTGGACCCACGTTCAGGGTTGGGCAAAAAAAATTTTTTTTTAAAAAAAAGGTTTTTGAAAAAAAATTTGGGGGGTTATTTTTTGTCATTTTTTCTCAAGGGTCGAAAAATTTTCTTCACAAAATCACCTTTGGGGCATGTATTTCGTATTTAAGATGCCCCAAATGATGTTATTATACCTTCCTGGGATACATGGGACAATGTACCTACATGGTATTTCGATGTCATACCCCATCAGGTCGGTCATATACGACTGATTCAGCTACCCGACAAGTATTTCTGCAGCTTATATTCTCAATTCTGTGTGGTTTATGGGTGAAGCTTACTTATTCGACCACAAACTGTCGTGTCCGATAAAGTACACAGACTAGCATGACACCATGGTTGAGCTTGAGCTCCATATGTTAGGGCTTTAAGTTTCCCAAGGTAAGTAATTACTATGAGCCCAGTGTAATCCCAAGCTGGACCCACGTTCAGGGTTGGGCAAAAAAAAATTTTTTTTTTAAAAAAAAGGTTTTTGAAAAAAAATTTGGGGGGTTATTTTTTGTCATTTTTTCTCAAGGGTCGAAAAATTTTCTTCACAAAATCACCTTTGGGGCATGTATTTGGTACCTAAGATACCCCAAATGATGTTGGTACTTCGATGTCATACCCCATCAGGTCGGTCATATACGACTTGATTGTCCCACGCTTATTAGTTCTCACGCGCGCGCCCAAACATCAGCGCACGAGAATTTGTTTCGTGTTGCGCGAGAGAACGAAGTATAGTTGAGCCTTAACACATGGAATTACTTGGTTTAGCCATCATTTGTTTCAATGCACCTTTGCAAACTTTTGGGACCATGTGATGGGCATCTGGGCGTTTTTGAAAAAAACGTCTGAAAACGAAGTTTGAAACAATCGGTCTTTCGCCCAACCCTGGTCTGAACACCTCCCGTACCTAATATTCAGCTAAAGTGAAGCTCATTTACAAACATTTCCAACAGTGCAATGATAGCAGCAGGCTGGACTAAAATTTGGCGCAAAGTGCCCATCTAACTATCCAGAACACAACTGATCCGAGAATGGATAAAATTTCCAATTCACAGCAGCTTTTCAATCGAAGAGGCGGTTTGGCAGGAATTTATTACCGCAGATTTCCATGTAAAGCCCCGACGCAGCCTTCCCCTCCTCCTAACTGGGTTCCTGGTGGCTTTCCACTCATCTTCTTTTGACGCTGACTGATGAAGCGTTCGTGTAAGATCACAATTTGTGTCTTCAATTTCAACCAAGGCAATTGACCTTTTTAATCCCGTGGGAGCTTGTAAATGCTTCGAAAAGAACATGAAATCCTGCGGTATGACAAAAACTGTAACCACCAACTTAGCAGCTTGTGTCTGTGAACTTTTCTCTGACAAGGTCACTTTCATTCTCGATTTCTGTGCGCTCTACAAGAGACCCGAAAGTGTGCAAATACGAAGCGCGATGTCTCCGACCAAACGTACCCTAATTGCGTTGTTGCTCCTTGCGACCCTGTGTTTGTGCACTGGCAAACTATTCGACTTCAAATGGCCGTGGAACAAACGTACAACGGTGCAGCCGAAGCGGCAGAGCTTCCCTAAACGGTTGGAGGAAATGTTGCAACAAGCGGCGAAGCTGGCAGAGAAAAAGAGAACATTTGAATCAGCGGAGATTTTCGATAACGCAATGGAAAACCTGCGCACTTTCGTTGACCTCACCAACAAACGAGTGCAAGAGATTTTGACACTATTGAAGAATCAAGATAAGAAGTGGCAGCAGCTCCCCGAAGGCCGTAAGGTGGTGAAGCAGCAAAAGAAGGAACTGCAGAAATTGCAGAAGCACTTGAAGCAAGTGAAACAATTGACCAAGAACTACGTGAAACGCTTGAATCGTATAGCGCGTCGAGACGGGACGGGTCTTATTGTCCCGGAGTTCGACGAGGACATATTCAAAGACTAGCAGACATTATATTTGCATTCATGATAATGATGTATGCGTCTGTGATACTTTCGCACGCAGAAATTAGTGTGAACGTTTTGGAGGATTCTTGCGTTCCAGTGTATATTCAGGTTCATTCTATTTTTGCATGAAACAACTTTGATGCGATGCCCGTTCGCCCTGATGCACTTTGCTGACAACGTGGGCAGGGTTGGAAAAAAAATTTTTTTTTAAACAAGTTTTTTTTTTTTAAAAAAAAATTTAAAAAAAAAATTTTTTTTAAAAGTCTGAGATATGGGGAAATTTTACCAAATTTGCCTAAAAAACGCGCAAAATCGCGAAAAAATGCAACTTTAATTGACAAGTCACTTTTGTGACTTGGTTTGCATCACTTATCAAGGGTGTTTACGTCATTTAGGTGCGATCCAACAGTCTGTGCTTGATATGGACCGATGATTGCTGCTCTGTGGTATCGGACGCAACAGTTTGTGGCCGAATAAGCAGGATTCACTCATAAACCACACAGAATTGAGAATATAAGCTGCAGAAATACTTGTCGGGTAGCTGAATCAGTCGTATATGACCGACCTGATGGGGTATGACATCGAAGTACCATAGGCACGTGCATACTGTGTCCCATCTATCACGGGAAGGTATAATAACATCATTTGGGGTATCTTAGGTACTAAATACATGCCCCAAAGGTGATTTTGTGAAGAAAATTTTTCGACCCTTGAGAAAAAATGACAAAAAATAACCCCCCAAATTTTTTTTCAAAAACCTTTTTTTAAAAAAAAATTTTTTTTTAAAAAAACATTTTTTTTTGCCCAACCCTGAACGTGGGTCCAGCTTGGGATTACACTGGGCTCATAGTAATTACTTACCTTGGGACACCTAAAAGCCCTATCATATGCAGCTCAAGCTCAACCCTTATGTTGTCATGCTAGTCTGTGTACTTTCTATTGGTAGGCGGATGGATCATGGGCAAGGATTGTCGACAAGACAGATTGTAGAATTGGATGAAATATGTATGAGTTGGGTGCAAAGCTAAAATGCTAGCGACTTATGCTGAATTGAATCTTTTCAACCGCTTTAAGACACAAATGTTTTTTTACCAACGTTTCGTGACCGACAGAGGACACTGAGGACAGTGATTGTGAGACGATACCTCATCCCGAGCGACACTTCATGTTGCACAGCACCTGATTCTGCGACAATACCTCATGTCTCTGTGCCTCATTCTGCGACAATGCCTCATGTATCAACGTCCCATAGTAAAGAGGGATACTGTCATGCCTCTCGCAACAACATCGATTTTTCTTTACCTTTCATAACTGCAGCGGGGCAAATTGACGCAATATGAAAACCCGTATATATTTTGGTTGCTGCATGGAAAGGTGGTGTCAACTGTGGTCAAGGTCAGGATATGCTCGAGTATAGATATTGGAAGATGCAAAACCTTCCTTGTGTCAGCTTATGCAAGTACGTGAAGAAAGTTTTGGCATTTGTGTAAAGCAGGAACCCGTTTTCGGTGGCAGGGAATGAAAAAAAGTGAATACAAAGTGTATACAAAAAGTGCATACAAGTGTATTCAAAAAATGAAACATTGAAGTTTGATGATAAAAACATTTGCTTCCAATTCTGATTGAACTGCGATTGCACTTGTGTTCACTCATTCAAATAGGCATTCAGACACTGTTTGCAGCCTTTCTTGCAGTTTATTATGTGTCCGGTATCCTGTGTGACCTAGACTGAGTGATAACTCATTGGTGTAAAGCATTAAAGCTGCTGGTCAACAACCCTTCGACCGCGCTTGATCTTGGGGGGTAGTATATATAAACTAAGTTTGGACATCGTGTTACTCGACCCTAATCTGGTGAGCCGATTGGTTGCTTCCTGATGTTTCACGGCCACGTTGAAGTTTGCCCCTCGTGAAAAAAACCGAAAAAATTTGAAACGCTGCTGTGACACGAATAGGCTGTTTCAAAGTTTGACACTAGAGTGACAGCAACCTCCAACAGTGTGCCGAAAACCGCAATGCACAATAGCTGTTGAAACGTCCGCATTGTTGAATAAAAAAATAAAAGGTTTCAAAAACCTGGCCATTTTTTGTTAGGGTTTTCTACTCGTATAATTTTAAGCATCTGTGGTTAATGAAATAAGTTGTCAATTACAAATAAAAATCCTCTAATTATCAAGTTTTTTGTTTGTGCTCCCCAGTTTTCTAAACCCTACACAGCTCACACAATGTTTACCACAACATGCGCAAGGCAGCCATTCCACAGCGCACACACAACGACAACACACAGTCGGCACAGCGGCAACACAGCAATGTTTCAGCTGGCCAGCTTTGTTGTGTGTGTGCGCTGTGGAATGGCTGCCTTGCGCATGTTGTGGTAAACATTGTGTGAGCTGTGTAGGGTTTTGAAAACTGGGGAGCACAAACAAAAAACTTGATAATTAGAGGATTTTTATTTGTAATTGACAACTTATTTCATTCACCACAGATGCTTAAAATTATACGAGTAGAAAACCCTAACAAAAAATGGCCAGGTTTTTGAAACCTTTTATTTTTTTATTCAACAATGCGGACGTTTCAACAGCTATTGTGCATTGCGGTTTTCGGCACACTGTTGGAGGTTGCTGTCACTCTAGTGTCAAACTTTGAAACAGCCTATTCGTGTCACAGCAGCGTTTCAAATTTTTTCGGTTTTTTTCACGAGGGGCAAACTTCAACGTGGCCGTGAAACATCAGGAAGCAACCAATCGGCTAACCAGATTAGGGTCGAGTAACACGATGTCCAAACTTTGTTTATATATACCACCCCCCAAGATCAAGCGCGGTCGAAGGGTTGTTAACCAGCACCTTTAAAGCTGCTGGTTAACAACCCATCGACCGCGCTTGATCTTGGGGTAGTATATTTTAACAAAGTTTGAACATCGTGTTACTCGACCCTAATCTGGCGAGCCGATTGGTTTCCTTCCTGATGTTTCACGGCCACGTTGAAGTTTCCCCCTGGTGAAAAAAACTGAAAAAAATTTGAAACGCTGCTGTGTGTGACACGAACATACCTGTAGGATTAGCGGAGCGGTCAGTAGTTAAGAGCGGAGCGGTCTGTGGCGCTCGTTGTGCAACCCCCTTTTCGGTGGCGCTCCAAGTTTTGGGTGGCGCGCGATGTTTATCCGATTTGTTTTTGTGGCGCTGCAAGTTTTTTGTGGAGCGTCAAGTTCGATTGGGCCGTTTTGGTGGCGCCCGAAGTTTTTTGTGGCGCCCCAAGTTTTTTGTGGAGCCCCATGTTTTCGGTGGCGCGCCAAGTTTTTTTTGTGGAGCGCAAAGTTTTGCTCACCAGCGCAAGTTCGCAGCGGAGCGCCAAATTTAGGGAGCAGCATCTGGCATTATGAGGCGCTTGAAGTTTAGGGAGGAGCGTCAAGTTTATGAGAGGAGCGTCAAGTTGGTTCTCTTGTGTGGAGCGCGAAGTTTGATTGCCTACAGAGACTCCCGATGTTGACCAAAACATGCGTGGCGCCCAAAGTTGGACCAAAAGTTGCGGCCGGCAACACGAGAGGCGCCCGACGTGCGCTCGACCACCTCGGTGGAGCGCCAAGTTCGCAATTACGTAACTCGCTTAAAAAGGCTCCTTTCAGCATTTTGAAATCAGTTCTGGAACCGACTGGTTCATGCGTGCCTTGTAGTTTCATAGTGGAAGGTATCCCGATGCCATCGCATCGCCAATACAGGAACCCAAAAAGTGACCAGATTGACCGGCGGACACCAATGACCGGGTCACCTTTGGAAGACCACCTCCTATATATACACAAATGGCGAAACATTTTTGACTGTTATTGCGATTGAGCGAAAGAATAAAAAATACAATTGGGCGGTTGCGTGAGAGAATACTGGCTAACTTCGGCCAACGGCAGCCATGTGGGAGGAGCCCGATGTGCACAAACATTGTGGGTGGAGCCTGATGTGCACAGCCGGTCCGCCGGTTACGGAAAGGAGCCTTTTAAAGCGAGTTACGTAATTGCGAACTTGGCGCTCCACCGAGGTGGTCGAGCGCACGTCGGGCGCCTCTCGTGTTGCCGGCCGCAACTTTTGGTCCAACTTTGGGCGCCACCAGACAAACTCTCGTTGACTCAATGGCAGGTTAATGCGCGGAAGGCCCATGTGCTGATCAAAATACGACGCTGTGCACATCAGGCTCCACCCACAATGTTTGTGCACATCAGGCTCCTCCCACACTGACTCCTGTTGACGGGTGCGACCGGATATAATCGGTATTCTCTCACTATATCGCCCAATTGTAATTTTTTTATTCATTGACTCAATAACAATTACAGTCAAAAATGTTTCGCCATTTGCATATATGTAGGGGGTGGTCTTCCAAAGGTGACCGGGTCATTGGTGTCCGCCGGTCGATCGGGTCACTTTTTGGGTTCCTGTATTGG
The DNA here is from genome assembly GCA_030248065.1 of Rhynchonema sp. JSB1_4. Taxonomy (NCBI): domain Eukaryota; kingdom Metazoa; phylum Nematoda; class Chromadorea; order Monhysterida; family Xyalidae; genus Rhynchonema; species Rhynchonema sp. JSB1_4. The sequence goes on from JASAMV010005623.1 coordinate 52,650, forward strand.
CGATGCGATGGCATCGGGATACCTTTCACTATTAAACAACAAGGCACGCATGAACCAGTCGGTTCCAGAACTGATTTCAAAATGCTGAAAGGAGCCTTTTTAAGCGAGTTATGTAATTGCGAACTTTGCGCTCCACTGAGATGGTCGAGCGCACGTCAGGCGCCTCTCGTGTTGCCGGCCGCAACATTTGGTCAAACTTTGGGCGCCACGCATGTTTTGGTCAACACCGGGAGTCTCTGTAGGCAATCAAACTTCGCGCTCCACGCAAGAGAACGAACTTGACGCTCCTCTCATGAACTTGACGCTCCTCCCTAAACTTCAAGCGCCTCATAATGCCAGATGCTGCTCCCTAAACTTGGCGCTCCGCTGCGAACTTGCGCTGGTGAGCAAAACTTTGCGCTCCACAAAAAAACTCGGCGCGCCACCGAAAACATGGGGCTCCACAAAAAACTTGGGGCGCCACAAAAAACTTCGGGCGCCACCAAAACGGCCCAATCGAACTTGACGCTCCACAAAAAACTTGCAGCGCCACAAAAACAAATCGGATAAACATCGCGCGCCACCCAAAACTTGGAGCGCCACCGAAAAGGGGGTTGCACAACGAGCGCCACAGACAGCTCCGCTAATCCTACAGGTATGGACACGAATAGGCTGTTTCAAAGTTTGATACTGGAGTGACAGCAACCTCCAACATTGTGGCAAAAACCGCAATGCACAATAGCTATTGAAACGTCCGCATTGTAGAATAAAATAATAAAAGTTTTCAGAAACTTGGTCATTTTTTGCCAGGATTTTGTACAGGTACTTAGCGCACACACAACGACAACACCGTCGGCACAGCGACAACACAGCAATGTTTCACAGCTGGCAAGCTTTGTGTGTGTTGTGTGCGCATTGGAAAAGCTGCCTTGCGCATGTTGTGGTAAACATTGTGTGAGCTGTGTAGGGCCTACACAGCTCACACAATGTTTACCACAACATGCGAGGGTTTTGAAAACTGGGAAGCACAAACGAGGGACTTGATAATTAGAGGATTTTTATTTGTAATTGACAACTTATTTCATTTACCACAGATGCTTAAAATTACACGAGTACAAAATCCTAGCAAAAAATGACCAGGTTTCTGAAATCTTTTATTATTTATTGTGCAATGCGGACGTTTCAATAGCTATTGTGCATTGCGGTTTTTGCCACAATGTTGGAGGTTGCTGTCACTCCAGTATCATACTTTGAAACAGCCTATTCGTGTCCAAACTTCAACGAGGCCGTGAAACATCAGGAAGCAACCAATCGGCTCGCCAGATTAGGGTCGAGTAACACGATGTCCAAACTTTGTTTATATGTAGTACCCCAAGATCAAGCGCGGTCGAAGGGTTGTTAACCAGCACCTTTAAAGCCAAACCGATCACAACTTCACGGCCATCGGAGGTATACGTAAATATGTTCCTCAATTTACATAAAGAAATCAGAGCCGTCAGTGAATCCAAAAATATCAAAACTTAAAAAATGAACGAAACACAGGCAAGAACGACTTCTCTCTGGTATGGTTGGTTGGTAAGATATGGTTGGTGAATGCGGGTCGGAAAGACTGCTGGGGCGTGCGAATTGTTTCTCACACAATGTTGAGTTGGCATTTGTATTTCCGAAAAACTTTCGAGGACCTTGTTCTTGAATATATAATTCAACGGCAATACGGTCTTTCCGAAAACAGTCCAAGCAGATTACTGTGGTATCGAAAGACGACGACTTGGCGTCATAGTATACTGTACATACCTGCACCCAGATTTCGAGCCGTATGTACGTTTTGGAAAATCGTTGAACACGGACAAAAATGAATCTTTGCGGACTATACAAATATTGCTTCGGTACGGCAAATGCCAACCGTGAGAACTGCACTTTTCTGTCGAAAGTGGGTGGGTGGCGCGATGCCGTCCAAACTTTCGTTTTTTTTATCAAAAGTAAATTCGATTTCCATACTTTTCGCCCGAACCTTTCTCGGATGACGACCATGATGTCGTTATTGTCCCCTTTCTGTTTGCTGTTGTTGTCGATAACGTTTCACGTGGCCGATAACTGTCGATTTGTGTGGCCGAGTGGGCGGTCAATACAAGACGTGTTAGTTGCTCTAGAATTCTGCGTCGGCGGGCAAAGTTCAAACTGTAAACTTCCCGGAAACCGAAAAACCTGAAATGAAGGGTGGAATTTTCGAATCGGTGTAAAGGTCAGTTGGACGTAAAGGTCGGTGTAAAGTTCGGTCGAAAGCTCGGTCGGCGTAGCTCGGTGTAAACGTGAAACATTGCCTGTTATTAACGTGGAATGTTTCAAGTTTACACCGAGGTCTCTCACACTGAGCTGTCGACCGAGCTTTCCACCGACCTTTACACCCAACTGACCTTTACACCGTTTCGAAAATATCACCCGAAGATCAAAAACAATTTTGCTCGGGTAATCTTGCGTGTATGAACATTTGTTTCGGGGAACTGAATGAACTCGGGTAAAAAACGGTCTCACCCTCGCCTCTTATGATTGAAGGTGTTCCAGACATGGAACAGCCGTCTTACCGTTTTTACCCTTTTAAATACCAGAGCTCTTACCGCATATTTTTGCTGGTTATTCCTGTTTGTACAGTATACACACAGTACCGGGTGCAATTCTAGGCTGAAAGTTGAAGTCGCGTGCACGCGCGACTTCAGCTTTCAGCCTGGAATTGCACCCGGAACTGTACACATGTACTGCACTGTGGCTGCTGAATCCGCAAGCTGTTTATCTCGCATAATTTTTCGCATGCATTATCTAGTTACATAGCTGCTGCGATGAAAGTTGAAATCCCGTCAAATTTCCCGTTCCATGGAAAACATTAGATTTCTGGCGGGTGAACACAACAACACTCGGGCTAGTGTATACGTCGCTTCGTAGCTGTCTGAAGACAACGTTTACGCTGTGTATGCGGGTGTGCTTGTCCGGGGACTTCGTCGCTCTTTGTGATATCGTCGCGCGCATGTGTAACGTCGCCCTTTAGGTCTTGGTCGCACATAAATGGACAACGTCGCGCGTTTACAACAGTAATGCACGAAGACCACCAAAACGCGCAAGTACATATGTAAAATAAAGCGTTAGTTGGTGTAGTTTGAGAATACAATAGCACCAAGAAACATGTGTTAGCGCTAGTTTTCCATGATCAAGAATGCTTAAATTCAAAATCGGTTGAGGACAGACTGTTCGGTGATCATTAAGTAACAGACAAACAAACAAGCACATTGCGCTTAAACTTGCAACACCAGAAAGTACTGCTTGAAACTAAGTTGTGAATCCATGTAAATGCTCTTTGCAGGTCAGAATTTGACAAGGGATTCATTTCCTGTACGAGATATTGGTTTGAAGAAAACTACAAGCTCATAAGCTGATACCATCCATGTGAATTCTATGATGTCTATCCCGTAGCCCGATGTTACACAAAGCAGTATAATAAGGACATAACTGCATAATATGAAACATCACCGCTGACCTACTCGTCGAGTTTAACTACCACGCATCATGCAATAACGCAGCAGCCTGTGTGACTAATGTTGCCTGTTGCACTCCCTGTATTTATAGTCTGGCCACGTGCTCATGAGACGACTTTTTTTGAAGCTTGCTTGGCCAGATTCAAAAATGCGCCGTTTAGACGGGTTATCGCAAACAAAAGAAAGAGATTGCGCCGAGAGACATGATGACAAGTTCCTGCTGGCTGACCTCAACTAGTTGCGTGCTGACGCGAACAGCAACGTCGTTCAACACACAAATGTTTTGGGAGTCAAAAGGGAATTTACGCACCGAGATGGAGAACGTGTTCTAAAAAAATACATGCATTTCTCTTTCTTTCATTTCCGAAATACGTGGAACCGGAACATTATTGGATCCGTTCAAGTCAACTTCAAAATAAGTCGACTCATGAGTTCGTGGCTGGACTATACACAATTTGTAGTTTGTACCAGTAATGCCGGTAACGCGCGACCACGACCAAAAGAGCGACGTTGTTAATAAGAGCGACGATGCCACAAAGAGCGATGTAGTCACACAATCGTGTGCTTGAGGCAGGGTTGGGCAAAAAAAAAATTTTTTTAAAAAAAAAATTTTTTTTTTAAAAAAAAATGGGTTTTGAAAAAATTTTTTTTAAAAAAAAAAAAGTTTTTTTTTAAAAATTTTCGGGGGAACAAAATGTTCTAAAACGTCCAAAAATGGCCTTTTCGGGGGTTATTTTTTGTCATTTTTTCTCAAGGGTCGAAAAATTTTCTTCACATACCCCAAATGATGTTATTATACCTTCCCGTAATACATGGGACACAGTATGCATATGTCTACATGGTACTTCGATGTCATACCCCAGCAGGTCGGTCATATACGACTGATTCAGCTACCCGACAAGTATTTCTGCAGCTTATATTCTCAATTCTGTGTGGTTTATGAGTGAATCTTGCTTATTCGGCCACAAACTGTTGTGTCCGATACCACAGAGCAGCAATCAGCGGTCCATATCAAGCACAGACTGTTGGATCGCACCGAAATGACGTAAACACCCTTGATAAGTGATGCAAACCAAGTCACAAAAGTGACTTGCCAATTAAAGTTGCATTTTTTCGCGATTTTGCGCGTTTTTTAGGCAAATTTGGTAAAATTTCCCCGAATCTCAGACTTTTTAAAAAAAAATGTTTTTTTTTAAAAAAAAATTTTTTAAAAAAAAAAAACTTGTTTAAAAAAAAAATTTTTTTCCAACCCTGGCTTAAGGGCACGGGATGCATATCAAGTCCTCAAACGCTTAAACTGGTTGAAAATGTAATTGGGACATGAGTAGCATATCATTTGCACGCAAAACTTCCGCAGTTTTCGTTTTAAAATGTCGTGGAATGGAACATCACCAAGCTGGAACCAGGGGCCTCACAATAAAAGTGTGCGACGACCTTGCGGTGGTCTGACGGCCGAACAGCAAAAAATCACAATTTTAATTCGTCATTTTTTTGTCTTTACTGTTCAGCCCACAGCTCTACCTTGACTATGATTCAACCCATAATATTCTAAGCAAAAAACAATGGAAGTTTTTGCGTTCAACTGATATGATGTTCGTGTGAAACAACGCACCCAATGCAGAGATCAAAGTTCTCTAAAAGACCTACTGTCCTGACCGGAATGTAGAGGAAATAAACGCGCCTGGAAAATCGATGTGCATCGAGAAAAATTAAGCGAAAATTTTTCTTCGGGAGTTTAAGAACGCTCCATATCCGAGCATAGGCTCAATTATCTGGTCAGACATCTGATCAAATCCTGCGATCCGGCGGCTGCGCTTACGCACATATTCCATTTCTAGTGAAGAGTTCAAAGATTGTCTCGACGAGGCGCTGGCGTACTCACGTATGTGGCTGTCGGAGTCACGTGAGTACGGACGGGAGTTGTTGGCAAAGCTCGCCAACGACCACCATCGACGCAAAGTTCAGGCGGAACAGGATCTGAAAAAGACGACCATGAGAGGGAACGACATTGAGAAATGGAAGGCCTTGCCACCAAAGGACAGGGCGTTGTACAAAGAACGGCAGAATGATGTTTACCAAAGGTTCGTTGGGGAGAGAACGGTGGTCACAAACAGTGAGCGGTCACTCTTGTTGTGGTGCCACTTGCTTTTTGCTTTTCGTGTTGTCAGAGAGCAAAAGCAAAAAGTTGTGAAGCGCGCTCAAACAGCAAACATAAGCGTGTTCCAGACCTGTGTAAGTTTTGATTTGCGGGTCCTTGCAGCCTGGTTTTGGGCATAAAAAGTAATGATGACTTTTCGCCTTTTTTCAAGTTTTTGCGTTTTGCTTTTGCTCTCTGAAAAAGCAAAAAGTTTGTATTAAACTTTTGCTTTTTGGTTTTGTCAGAGTGCGGCCCAACGGTTTGCATGCTTTGGAATCCAAAATCAAACACGATTAACGTCAGGTACGTAAATGCCAAGGCGACGAAAATGAAAGCGAAATACCAACTGAACAACACACTGAAGAAGCAAGGCGCATTGCTGAAGAAATATGAAGATAAGATTATGATGGCGACCAACGAGATCTGAAATGGAAGAAACACGGTGATATGACCAGGGTTGGATTAAAAAAGAGTAAAAATTATCGTGAAAAAGTTTTTTGTTTTAAAAAACAAAGTTGGCCGCATTTTTATTCGGAAATTTTAAAAATTAAGTCCACTTTTTTTATTATTTTTTCACTTTTTTTCATTTTTTCTGATTTTTTATGGTAAAAAGGCATGTTTTCATGTGTTTTATTGCTCATGATCATCAAAAAATTGCCTGTGGCGCTTATATTTCAGTTTGAAATGGTGTTGTGATGGACTCATACAGTTCCCAGACATCCCAACAACGGCTGCATGTAAATATAGGACACCCCATACCGTATACTGTACAGTTATTGAGCGTGTCGTAAGCTATCGACAGACTCCACGTTGCTCGACTGTTTGCGCGGGTCGTGGATTAGTCATTTGTTTCTTTTGTGACACAAAATGAGTGTGTAAGTCTTTATCTCTCTTCAAATTTATCCCCAAAGTCGCAAACAGAAGGTTGGTCTTCCGCTTGTCATATACATACCCGCAGAGTTACCTTCGAGTTTCACACATAGTCGTGACCAAAGGGATTAGATCGCAGGTGATCGACGTAAACGTGCAAGTCAGTGGAGAAGTTATTTTTAGTGTCCCTCAAAACATACCTAACTAACATGATTTCAGAAAGTTCATTCTTCAAGAAACAATTTTTTGGGGGTCCAGAAGAAAAAATAATGATTTTTTAAAACAGATTTAAAAAGTTTTTTTTAAAAAAGTTCGATATAAAATTTTTTTAATCCAACCCTGGAGATGACGCAATGGCAGCGGCATTCTCAGGCCGTTGAAAATCAGGCTAATCTTGCGCGCATGTGAAACACCATAAGCGCTGAACAAATCCGCTTATTGCTATAGATTCTTTGATCTAACAATATTCATTTCAGTGCGAGAATATACCGCTTGAATTATCAATATGATTTAAAAGCTTCAGGAGTTAGTCAGCAACGTTTTCCAACGTTTATTTTCAAATGGCACCACATACATACGGTGTGTACACAATGCACTCCATGAAGCTCAAAAAGCTCGAGTTTTGTTCAGAAAAACGAGTGGACCACACTACGAGAAAGGCGCTTTGATCCTGCTTTTTTTCGTTCCACGTATACTTCCCGATCGTGAGAACCTGAAGAAAAGCGTGACTGCGCGATCGGACCATATCATTAAATTTTCCACTTTGCGTTTTGCTCGTTGTGTTGTTGTCTATACTGTTTCCTTATTTTGCAAGTCAAAGAAAACAATCTACCCCACGTTATAACTCACCTTCAGTTTGGGGTCGAAATTTCAGAAAACCAATGAAAAAGATTAAGAATGTGTCCTTGTTAATTCAAGCACAACACTCAGCAGCAAACATAGTGGATGTTTCATTGACATGCTGGCAGCGCACACGCACGCATAAACTATGGGGCTGCATAAAGATGGCCGCATTTCGTTGCCGATATCTGCGCTGACGGAATCCAGAAATGTTTTAGCACACGGCGCTCTTGATTAGAATTTCTTTTAATCTTCAAAACCACGAACCCAGCTTTTGCCAAGGGCTATATCGGCATAACACACACGCACGTTTGTGCTCAAAAATTAGCTTTATAAGGTCTGGGAATCTAACACAGGGCTGTCCGGGTCACTTTTTGTCCACAAATGATTTCGGATTGCACGTTTAAACTTTTTAATATTTTTTTTTGAAAATCACTTTTTTTGTTCCGGACCCCCCAAAAAATTGGTTCCTTGAAGAATGAAATTTCTGAAATCATGGTAGTTAGGTATGTTTTGAGGGACACTAAAGAGAACTTTTTCACTGACTTGCATGTTTACGTCGATCACCCTTTGGTCATGACTTTGAGCACTTCGAAGGTAACTCTGTGGGTATATGTGACAGAGGGAAGACCAGGCTTCTGTTTGTGAATTTGGGGATAAATTTGAAGAGAGATAAAGACTTACACCATGCTCATTTTGTGTCACAAAAACAGCAAATGACTAATCCACGACCACTGCAAACAGGCGAGCAACGTGGAGTCTGTCGATAGCTTACGACACGCTTAATAACTGTACAGTATATGGTATGGGGTGTCCTATATTATACATGCAGCGGTTGTTGGGATGTCTGGGAACTGTATGAGTCCATCACAACATCATTTCAAACTGAAATATAAGCGCCGCAGGCAATTTTTTGAGAATCGTGAGTAATAAAACACATGAAAACATGCCTTTTTACCTTAAAAAGGTTAGAAAATAACGAAAAAAGTGAAAAAATAATAAAAGTGGACTTACTTTTTAAAATTTTAAAATAAAAAAGTGGCCAACTTTTAAAAAAAATTTTTTAAAACAAAAATTTTTAAGATATCGGTGGTCACGAACAGTGAGTGGTCACTACTCTTGTCGTGCTGCCGTTTTGTGAAAAACGACGGTTTGCATGTTATTTTGGAATCAAAATCAAACGCATGATTAACGTCAGGTACGTAATTTCCAAGATGACGAAAAAGGAAGCGATATGCCAGCTGAA
>JASAMV010005624.1:0-11780 GCA_030248065.1 Rhynchonema sp. JSB1_4
TACCAAACCCAATACCAAACCCAATACCAGACCAAAAACCCAATGCGAAACCAATACTAAGACCAATACCCAATACCAATACCAACCCAATACCCAATACTCAATACCAATACCAACCCAATACCAAACCCAATACCAGGCACTTCAGTAGTATTGATTTCATACATACATACATGCATAATACTTTGTGTCTCACAATGAGTCATGTTTGTTGCTCAATCTGGCTGGCATTGAAAGAAAAATCGTTTTTTTGTGAAACGAAACTCTGATACCATTGGCAATACTCATTAGCGAGAATAAGGGATTATATGTATGTGCCATCAGCCATGTAAAAAATACACGTTACAATACAGGAGTTAGCATGGTGAAAATGTTACAATAATATGGTAATGGGTTGAGCTGTTAATACGGCAATTATACCATACCGCCCAAAACGTTGCGCTTGTGCACTCTGCATGACGAAAACGAAACGTAACGAAAACATAAAAATGTCAAACATTTCATATAAAAATATTCCTGCTGCTGCATAACCGCAAGAGGATGTGGCTTACCCACACTGTGCACGTGTATTGATATTAAACATTGTAAAGTTGGCCTGCCGACCGGTTTTATAATACCCACATTGGTGATTCGATCGAGGCATAAAACATAGCAGCGCATAAAGATTGGTTGCAAAACGCGGTCCTTAGTTTCAGTTCTTATAACATCCAACATTCAAACCTTAAAGCACCCCAAATTCAAATCCAACAGAAGGGTTTGGTGCAAGACGTTTATTTTGCTGCCATCACCACCAATGATTGCTGTGCAGACCTGGACCCGATCAAGGTTGTTTTTACGTATTAGATCAGGATAAGAGAATCATTTTATTGTATGTGTACTGTACAGTGCATAAGCTCATAACCAGCCGATGGAAACGCGCGGACGCGGATGAACTAAACGCGCAAACAACGGAAAAGAACAAATGAAAAATTGTATCCACTGTGTCCACCACAGATCACAGTTTTTTTTCGGTTTCATTGTGCAACGGGCATGAATGACTCGAACCAGCCATTTTTTATCCCTATGCCCCTAACCTGCCAAATGCTGAACCTAATATCACAGTACAAAAGAATACCAAGACCGAACCCATAGCGACACGCAGTGGCGAAGGGGTGTGGGTGGGCGACCCACACTTGATAATGTTTCATGCACGTAACGTTTGTGTTACTGAAAACGTTGAGTAAAATCAATCATCAAACGCAAGCCAATGTACAGCTAAGAAGTGAATATCACATTGGAAGAATCTCTTCCTCCATTCGTGCCGTTGACCCAGGGTTGGGTTAAAAAAGTAAAAATCTTTCTGGAAAATTTTTTTAAAAACTGCACTGCACTACACTGCACTTCTGAAGACAGTATTGATTTCCACCAACTTACCACAGAAGTGTCTGGTATTGGGTTTGGTATTGTGTTGGTATTGGGTATTGTATTGGTGCAAGGCCGGTATTGGTACTGGGCGTCGAAAGTGGTCTTGTGTCCAGTTCAGGGGCCTGATCGTATCCACTTCGCTGCGCTCCCAAAAAGGCAAAAGAAATAAACCGTTACCTTGATAGCTCAGGGATATCAGTAAAGGCGAAATCCGGCTCAGACGCTCAGTTGGGATTTTTAACAATTTTTTGGATTTGAACTGCTCGCGCGCAGGCGCGCAGTGTGGTACTTGGCCAGGATGTTGACGATTGGGACCCGAAATGTGGTGACGTGACGATAGATAGATGACCCAAGTCCGAAATCTGGGGGGGGTCGATCCATCCAAACTTGTTGACGATAGGTAGATGGTGGGGGGAGGCAGGGTAGTACTTGGGGGGGGGGGGGGGGGGGGTCCCCCCAAATTCATCTATCTATCGTCAACACTTTTTGATTTCATCTATCTATCGTCAACACATATGGGCAAATCATCTATCGTCAACAAATTTTGGGAACAATCTATCTATCGTCAACACATTTCGAACCCAAAATTGACATTTTTGCCTCAAAATGGCTCAAAATCGGTATTTTTCACCACAAATAGGCAAAAATCGCGCGCTACGCGCGGATTTAGTACATATATACACATTTTCATTAATATTTACACATTATTACCTACTTAATGCACTATACTATACCTTGATTTTTGGCGACCCCCCCCCCCACCATCTATCTATCGTCAACAAGTTTGGGTCGACCCCCCCCCCAGATTTCGGACTTTGGTCATCTATCTATCGTCAACACATTTCGGGTCCCAATCTATCTATCGTCAACACCCTGACCAAGTACTACACTGCGCGCCTGCGCGCGAGCAGTTCAGGAATCCAAAAAATTGTTAAAAATCCCAACTGAGCGTCTGACCGAGTCTCGCCTTACTGATATCCCTCGAGCTATCAAGGTAACGGTTTATTTCTTTGCCTTTTTGGAGCACAGCGAAGTGGACAGTTCAGGCCCCTGAACTGGACACAAGACCACTTTTTCGACGCCCAGTACCAATACCGGCCTTGCACCAATACAATACCCAATACCAACACAATACCAAACCCGAATACCACACTTTGTGGTAAGTTGGTCGAAATCAATACTGTCTTCAAAAGTGCAGTGTAGTGCCAGTGCAGTTTTTAAAAAAATTTTACAGAAAGATTTTTATTTTTTAACCCAACCCTGGGTAAACGGCACGAATGGAGGAAGAGATTACTTCGCAATGTGATATTCACCTTGCTTTAGCTGTACATTGGCTTGCGTTAGATGATTGATTTTCTCAACGTTTTCAGTAACACAAACGTTACGTGCATGAAACATTATCAAGTGTGGGTCGCCCACCCACACCCTTCGCCACTGCGTGTCGCTATGGGTTCGGTCTTGGTATTCTTTTGTACTGTGATATTAGGTTCAGCATTTGGCAGGTTAGGGGCATAGGGATAAAAAATGGCTGGTTCGAGTCATTCATGCCCGTTGCACAATGAAACAGAAAAAAAACTGTGATATATGGTGGACACAGTCGATACAATTTTTAATTTGTTCTTTTCAGTTGTTTGCGCGTTTTCGTTCATCCGCGTCCGCGCGTTCCATCGGCTGGTTATGGCTTTATGCACTGCCATACACATACAATAAAATGAACTTTCTTTATCCTGATACTTAATACGTAAAAACAACCTTGATCAGTCCTATCCACCAGCAATCATTGATAGTAAACTAGCAGCAAAATAAAACGTATACACCAAACCCTTCTGTTGGATTTGATGGGGTGCTTTAAGGTTTGAATGTTGGATGTTATAAGAACTGAAACTAAGGACCGCGTTTTGCAACCATTATTTATGCGCTGCTATGTTTTATGCCTCGATCGAATCACCAATGTGGGTATTATAAAACCGGTCGGCAGGCCAACTTTACAATGTTTAATATCAATACACGTGCACAGTGTGGGTAAGCCACATCCTCTTGCGGTTATGCAGCAGCAGGAATATTTTTATATGAAATGTTTGACATTTTTATGTTTTCGTTACGTTTCGTTTTCGTCATGCAGAGTGCACAAGCGCAACGTTTTGGGCGGTATGGTATAATTGCCGTGTGACAGCTCAACCCATTACCATATTATTGTAGCATTTTCACCATGCTAACTCATGTATTGTAACGAATTTTTACATGGCTGATGCATATACATATAATCTTTTCCCCCGACTAATGAGTATTGCCAATGGTATCAGAGTTTCGTTTCACAAAAAAACGATTTTTCTTTCAATGCCAGCCAGATTGAGCAACAAACATGACTCATTGTGAGACACAAAGTATTATGCATGTATGTATGTATGAAATCAATACTACTGAAGTGCCTGGTATTGGGTTTGGTATTGGGTTGGTATTGGTATTGAGTATTGGGTATTGGGTTGGTATTGGTATTGGGTATTGGTCTTAGTATTGGTTTCGCATTGGGTTTTTGGTCTGGTATTGGGTTTGGTATTGGGTTTGGTATTGGTATTGTATGCAAACCTACTGTATGTAGCATTGTTGTTATTATTGTGAACTTGCATTGCTCAATAATGTTTTCCAAAAAACGGGCTGTCGAAACCTGCGGCGAGTCCTGATGATGATGTGACTCAGAAGCTTCTGAGTTTGAACCTTGATGGTTAGGTTTGATACGGTGAGGTTGACTTTGATTAGTGAATTCCTCCTCCACAATAAAAACTGTAATCAAAGTTTCACTGATTTCAGGTGTCAAATATACATTTTCAAAAGATGCACCTTCGTCCACTACTGTTTTCATTAGTGACCACCCTGGTTCACTGCGAACCACTGTATTTCTATGCTGCCGCAATCAAGGGTCAATCGCTAATACTGAATTGCACGGAAAAAGATTCGCCGGTGGATCAGAATTACAAATACTTCTGGCTGACGCCCAACAACAAGTTGATTACGATGGACGGCCAAATTGCGGACAAAAATCTGGAATGGATCAAAAGTAACTTGTCACTTTTGATCAAAAACACCGACGAGACAAATGTTGGCGTGTTCAAATGTCTGCGAAGTCGAATCACCGGATCTCAGTTGGAGTTTGAGGAGGTCAGCACTACCAAACTAGCGTATGTGATCGAATACAAGAACTACGCCCTCAGTTTCGTTTACGCATTTATTGCCGTCTACGTGTTTGTGATTCTGTGCGCTATCGTCATTGCCACCGTTTATTTGCGACATCGCGCCGATAAACCGGATGAAACATTCGAAATGCGAATGACAAAAATGGTCGACAAGGCCAAGTCGATGAAAATCAGACAAAAGTCACAGTCTGGGTCGGGAAAGAGGGAGGATGCGACGTACAGTAATCCCGGTCTGGAGCCGACAGCGGCCGCCGGGTCGAGTAATGGAAATCCATGATTTGTACAGACTTATTTTTCTCCATAATGCTATGCACAGTTACATATTGTTTTATTCCAGGAAGGTATGGTATAATATATTTTGTCGGGAATCTTGAAAGCTCAAGAAAAAGTTTGGATACAAAGCAGGGTCCCAATGCATTCGGATATGGTAGATCTTGCCTATTGGCATACGCCACTTGCTAGTTCGAGTGGCATCGAGCGAGCTTTCGGTGTTCCATTCTCCCATTGATACAGTGCACACGAGAAATACCGTCCTTTTGCAACATAGCCATGATGTCATTGTTTAATATATGTGGAATAAATATATATTGTAATCAAGCACATTTTTTCTTTGTCACTCAAAGGAACTGTTCGATCTTCAAAGTGACAACAGTAGCCACCAAACAGGCAAGCACACAGGTGCTGTGACGATTTGCGCTTTGGTATCTATTTCTTGTCCTATGCGCGGTTTGATTGTGGCTGTGCAGCGCTTGTAATATAAATAAATATAAATAAATGTTTAATCAAACAAAGCTCGTGTTGCTTGTGGCCCGAATAACGCACAGAGCACCGAAACGAGACCCTTGGATTGCGGCAGCATAAAAATACAGTGGTTCGCAGTGAACCAGGGTGGCCACTAATGAAAACAGTAGTGGACTAAGGTGCATCTTTTTAAAATTGTACATCTAACACCTGAAATCAGTGGAAACCTTGATTACAGTTCTTTTATTGTGGAGGAGGAATCCACCAGTCAAAGTCAACCTCACCGTATCAAACCTAACCATCAAGGTTCAAACTAAGAAGCTTCTGAGTCACATCATCATCAGGACTCGCCGCAGGTTTCGACAGCCCGTTTTTTGGAAAACATTATGGAGCAATGCAAGTTCAACAATAATAACAAACAATGCTACATACAGTAGGTTTGGATACAATACCAATACCAAACCCAATACCAAACCCAATACCAGACCAAAAACCCAATGCGAAACCAATACTAAGACCAATACCCAATACCAATACCAACCCAATACCCAATACTCAATACCAATACCAACCCAATACCAAACCCAATACCAGGCACTTCAGTAGTATTGATTTCATACATACATACATGCATAATACTTTGTGTCTCACAATGAGTCATGTTTGTTGCTCAATCTGGCTGGCATTGAAAGAAAAATCGTTTTTTTTGTGAAACGAAACTCTGATACCATTGGCAATACTCATTAGTCGGGGGAAAAGATTATATGTATATGCATCAGCCATGTAAAAATTCGTTACAATACATGAGTTAGCATGGTGAAAATGCTACAATAATATGGTAATGGGTTGAGCTGTCACACGGCAATTATACCATACCGCCCAAAACGTTGCGCTTGTGCACTCTGCATGACGAAAACGAAACGTAACGAAAACATAAAAATGTCAAACATTTCATATAAAAATATTCCTGCTGCTGCATAACCGCAAGAGGATGTGGCTTACCCACACTGTGCACGTGTTATTAAACATTGTAAAGTTGGCCTGCCGACCGGTTTTATAATACCCACATTGGTGATTCGATCGAGGCATAAAACATAGCAGCGCATAAATAATGGTTGCAAAACGCGGTCCTTAGTTTCAGTTCTTATAACATCCAACATTCAAACCTTAAAGCACCCCAAATTCAAATCCAACAGAAGGGTTTGGTGCAAGACGTTTATTTTGCTGCCATCACCACCAATGATTGCTGTGCAGACCTGGACCCGATCAAGGTTGTTTTTACGTATTAGATCAGGATAAGAGAATCATTTTATTGTATGTGTACTGTACAGTGCATAAGCTCATAACCAGCCGATGGAACGCGCGGACGCGGATGAACTAAACGCGCAAACAACGGAAAAGAACAAATGAAAAATTGTATCCACTGTGTCCACCACAGATCACAGTTTTTTTTCGGTTTCATTGTGCAACGGGCATGAATGACTCGAACCAGCCATTTTTTATCCCTATGCCCCTAACCTGCCAAATGCTGAACCTAATATCACAGTACAAAAGAATACCAAGACCGAACCCATAGCGACACGCAGTGGCGAAGGGGTGTGGGTGGGCGACCCACACTTGATAATGTTTCATGCACGTAACGTTTGTGTTACTGAAAACGTTGAGTAAAATCAATCATCAAACGCAAGCCAATGTACAGCTAAGAAGTGAATATCACATTGGAAGAATCTCTTCCTCCATTCGTGCCGTTGACCCAGGGTTGGGTTAAAAAAGTAAAAATCTTTCTGGAAAATTTTTTTAAAAACTGCACTGCACTACACTGCACTTCTGAAGACAGTATTGATTTCCACCAACTTACCACAGAAGTGTCTGGTATTGGGTTTGGTATTGTGTTGGTATTGGGTATTGTATTGGTGCAAGGCCGGTATTGGTACTGGGCGTCGAAAGTGGTCTTGTGTCCAGTTCAGGGGCCTGATCGTATCCACTTCGCTGCGCTCCCAAAAAGGCAAAAGAACTAAACCGTTACCTTTATAGCTCAGGGATATCAGTAAAGGCGAAATCCGGCTCAGACGCTCAGTTGGGATTTTTAACAATTTTTTGGATTTGAACTGCTCGCGCGCAGGCGCGCAGTGTGGTACTTGGCCAGGATGTTGACGATTGGGACCCGAAATGTGGTGACGTGACGATAGATAGATGACCCAAGTCCGAAATCTGGGGGGGGGGGTCGATCCATCCAAACTTGTTGACGTGACGATAGGTTGATAGGTAGATGGTGGGGGGAGGGGTCGCCAAAAAACAAGGTATAGTAAAATAGTATAATAGTGCACTAGTAAGTAGGTAATAATGTGCAAATATTAATGAAAATGCACTCAGATGTACTAAATCCGCGCGCGATTTTTTGCCTATTTGGGGCGAAAAGTAGCGATTTTGAGCCATTTTGAGTCAAAAATATCAATTTTGGGGTCGATTTTGTTGTTGACGATAGATAGATTGTTCCCAGAATTTGTTGACGATAGATAGATTGGCTCAAAAGTGTTGACGATAGATAGATGAAATCAAAAAGTGTTGACGATAGATAGATGAATTTGGGGGGACCCCCACCCAGTGTTGGAGGTACTCTGGAGGGGGGGATACCTACTGTACCGCGCTCGGAGAGGGGGGGATACCTACTGTACCAAAGCCGATGGCCTGGGGGGGTTATGTACCTAGGGGGGGGTTTGGGGGGGGTTAGGTTTTGGGGTGAAAATTTTCAATGTTTTTATTATGTGTGGAATCGTGTGAAAACGTAGTATTTGCGCGCGTAGCGCGCGAATTTTGGGTAATTTGAGGCAAAAACCACTGATTTTACACTAATTTTGGCCATTTTGGTCAAAAATTGGCACTTTTGGGGCAAAATCGGGGGGGATACCTACTGTACCGGGGTGAAAATCGGGGGGGATACCTACTGTACCATGCCAAACATCGGGGGGATACCTACTGTACCAGGCGAGGGGGGGATACCTACTGTACTTGTACTGGGGGGGCTACCCCCCCCCCCAAACCCCCCCCACCTCCAACACTGCCCCCACCCCCCAAGTACTACCTACCCTGCTCGCGTGCGGCGCGGCGCGGCTTGTTTCCGATTCCGATCTCTGGTAGGCATGGGGGCAATACCCAATACCCAATATCACCCAATACCCAATACCTGGTATTGGGTAGGTGGGTACCCAATACCCAATACCAGGCAGTGGTGTCGTTGGGGGGTTGGGGGGTTACTACCACCCCTGGTATGGGGTATGGGAAATCGGCCGGGGGTATGGGGTCATAGTAGTGGCTGGGGGGGGGGGGTTGGGGGGTTGGGGGGTTACCCCCCTCTCAGTACTTACCTACCACAAAACCCGAGGGGGGGGTTGGGGGGGGTTGAGTACTTACCTCTCACAACTCCAAATCATACCTCTCACAAGCAATTTTATACCTTTTTAAGGCAAAAATCGGTGTTTTTCGACCTTATTTTCCCAAAAATCGCGCGCTCCGCGCGCAAACCCACCCATAATACCTATTTTTAGGCGATTTTCGGCGAAAATTTTGAAAAAGTACTATTTTTACCTCAACTTTTGGCCAAAATTGTATCACAAAAACGGTGTTTTTTCGCCTTTTTGGGTGACCAAAATCATACCTCTCACGCTTCCGGTCCCAATCCCGCATCATACTTACCTCCCACACATGGGCCTGCCACTACACTGTATGGGGTATGGGAAATTTTTCACTTTTGGAACAAGCACCCCTAAGAAATGACTTTTTGACCCCGAGAAGTACCAAAATTGACCATTTTTCGTCCAAAAATGTCAAAAATCGCTTGCTGCCGCAAGAAAACTCTGTTTTAAGCACTTTTTAGACCAATTTTTGGCACATTTAGAAGATTTTTGGGGTCATTTTTTCAAAACCCCCGCCCTCGGGTATGGGAAATTTTTGAGTTTTTGGAGAAACCCCCCCTGGTATGGGAAATTTTTGATTTTTGGGGGTATGTATGGGAATTTTCCCGAAAATTGGGCTGGGTATGGGAAAATTTCGTTTTCTCAACGACACCACTGATACCAGGTATTGGGTGCCGGTATTGGGTATTGGGTATGGGTGGGCACAATACCCAATACCAATACCACCCAATACCAATACCAATACCGTGTTTGGTATTGGTATTGGGTCTAATTCTGGTATTGGGTATTGACTATTGGGTATTGGTATTGAAGCTGGCCTGGTATTGGTATTGGCTGGGTATTGGTCTTGGGTTTGCCCAGGTATTGGGTAAAAACCAATACCCAATACTAATCCAGAAAAACCCAATACCAAACCAATACTAAACCCAATACCTGACTCAAAACCCAATACCAAACCAATACCAAACCCAATACCAAACCCAATACCAGACCAAAAACCCAATGCGAAACCAATACTAAGACCAATACCCAATACCAATACCAACCCAATACCCAATACTCAATACCAATACCAACCCAATACCAAACCCAATACCAGGCACTTCAGTAGTATTGATTTGGTATTGGGTATTGGTATTGGTATTGGGTCTCGCCCGGTATTGGTATTGGGTATTGGTATTGGGTCCCAAATTTGGTATTGGTATTGGGTATTGGGTATTGGTACAGGGTCGGTATTGGTATTGGGCAGTGGTGTCGTTGAGAAATCGAAATTTTCCCATACCCAGCCCAATTTTCGGGAAATTTCCCATACATACCCCCAAAAATCAAAAATTTCCCATACCAGGGGGGTTTTTTCCAAAAAGTCAAAAATTTCCCATACCCGAGGGTGGGGGTTTTGAAAAAAATGACCCCAAAAATCTTCTAAAAGTGCCAAAATTGGTCTAAAATGTGCTTAAAACAGAGTTTTCTTGCGGTAGTAAGCGATTTTTGACATTTTTGGACGAAAAATGGCCAATTTTGGTACTTCTCGGGGTCAAAAAGTCATTTCTTAGGGGTGCTTGTTCCAAAAGTGAAAAATTTCCCATACCCCATACCCCCGGCCGATTTCCCATACCATACCCCATACCAGGGGGGGGGTAACCCCCCCCCCCCCCCAACCCCCCCCCCAACGACACCACTGGTATTGGGTATTGGTATTGGGTGTCAAAAGTGGTATTGTGCCCAGGCCTAGTATTGGGTATTGGATTGGGTCTTTTCCAGGTATTGGGTGCCACCCAATACCCCTGTTTTGCCCTATTTTTCTCCTCCAGAGCCCTGAAATGGTGAAAAATTTTCAATTTTTTAGCCTTTGAAATCGCTTTTTTTAGCTGCAATGTTAAGAAGAATGAGAAATTCAGTCATATTTTACTTAGTATTCGATCAAAAACCCAAAACAGGCCCATTTTTTTTTAAAAAGTTTGGAATTTTTGGGTATTGGGTCGGTATTGGGTATTGGGTCTCAACCTGAGTATTGGGTATTGGGTTGGGTCCCATTTGAGGTATTGGGTATTGGGGGTGGGCCCTGGTATTGGGTATTGGCTTGGGTCAAAAAATCGGTATTGCCCCCATGCCTAATCTCTGGTACAAACAGAAGAACGAACGTTTGATTTCAAAAAACGACTTTTCAATTCCATTTCAGGTTGGCCAGATTCGGCTAAAGATTGACGGTCAAAGGGGCAGCGAAACAGATAGGTGTTGGTACCTGACAAGAGCCGGGCGCCAATTGAACAGCAAGACATGACCGTTTTGTTGGCCAAAGCGCTCGAACTGCGCGATTATGGTAACGCGCGTGTGGCTGTGAAACAGATCGATTTCAAATTCTTCCGCCACCGAATGGTCAATGATGACGAGGTTATGGAGCACACGAATGAACGACGAACGAAACAGGTACTGTTTGTTGTGTGTCCGTCCGGTTCAGTGCACTTTTAGTGGCTGGGGATTGGGGATTCCCTCACCCTAGGGGTTGGTTGCTGGTTGGTACCTACCGGTACCTTGCAAGTTGCAGCCTCCCGGTGAGCCAGGAATGTCACATGTCGGGTGTCGGCTATAGCTGTACCTGCGTACTTTTCCGGAAAGTCGGTAACACAGCTACAGCCCCATTATAGAAAGGGATGCGAGAGCATTGTGTGACTGTTGTATTTAGCAAATTATTGAAAAAATTAATTTGGAGTCCTGTCTACGCCTAGGTTTCGCGGGGTATTCGAGACCATCGGCGTACCATTGTGCCCCCCCGCTCGTCAGCCGAATAGCACAATCGCCATGTGAAACTCACTTAGTAAAAATGATCAATTTTAAAAGAAAAATTGTCTTTTTAGAAAAAAAAATTATTTAAGAAATTAATAAATTGTAAATTGTATTACTGTTGCAATGTCGATAAGTAATATGAGAAAGCCGCCCTGAGAGACCAAGCAAAAAAATAGAGCCCCCCAGCCCCCCGCCCAAGAGTAGAACGTCACTGCCACCCCCACCCCAGTATTAGAACGCCCCCCCC
>JASAMV010005626.1:0-64713 GCA_030248065.1 Rhynchonema sp. JSB1_4
ATGGTTCATACCTGATTGTGACAGCACGTTTTTGTGTCTCGCCGATGTTTGGTGTAGACTGTAATTTGGTTCCATGTGCACGAAAAGCAAAAATTTTGACCCAAAAGTACGAAATTATCATATAAAAGAGTTCCTTTTGTTCCTTTGCTATCGGTAAATTCAGAGCATAAACTGGGCACCAGAACAACAAAAAAATCCCATATAGAAGCACATGGGGCTCTATTTTTCCGACTGTAACCGGGGGGCTGTAACCGGAAAACTCCGGTAGCAAAGTTCACAAATGAAAAAACTAGTTGTCTAGTTGGAATGGGTGTTTGGTGGACGGAGCAATTAGGGTAAACACAGTATTTGGAATCACCGAGTGTAGCGTTCCCATTGGACAGTTGAATTTGTTCAGGAGCTTTCGATGGCCCAGAGATTGAAAGTAAAGGCGCGTGCTCTGAACAATTTGAGTGAAGAGGAAAGGCAGTGAAACACATACACCGAATATTTTTGCCAAAGTTTCGACACATTACCAAACGCACACACACGCGCACAATCACCAGAGTTCTTACTTGAAACCCGGGGCTCTGAGCGAAAACTGATGGAAAATTCCCCTACAAAAAATCCAAAAAATACATGATTCTTCTTATGACATTTCGCCTGAACGTGGCATGACGGCAGAAAAACAAAGCGAAAGTGTACGATCTCTTTTCTCTATGCACAGATTTGAATGATTTGGCAACTCTGTGCACATCTGATGAGAAGCTGATGTTTTCGACTTGTCGAGCAAAATAAAACAGAAAAAAGCGCAACCAGGCATCATAAAGTGGCCTTGAAATATCAGGGAACTTTGTGGCATGGATTATTTTGTACATTCCTATATGCAGAATCGCCGTGCGATTCGATGGCGCTATAAAGGAACAAAACCCGTCTACTATAACATTAGCTATGACGTAAAAAAAGGTGAAAGGGTACTTTTGTTGAGACACCATGTGCGGCACAGTGCATAGCATAAAGGCTCAAGGTGATATTTTCGAAACGGTGTAAAGGTGAGTTGGGTGTGAAGGTCGGTGTAAGCTCGGTCGAAAGCTCAGTCGATGTAAGCTCGGTGTAAACATGAAACATTCCACGTTAACAGCAGGCAATGTTTCATGTTTACACCGAGCTGACACCGACCGAGCTTTCGATTGAGCTTACACCGACCTTTACACCCAACTCACCTTTACACCGTTTCGAAAATATCACCCTCATTTGACGCCGATAATGGACGATCTGACTGGACGACATTAATGTAAGCATCAGAAGGCACAGTTGTTTGGTCACTGCTGCTGCTGCGTGCACAACCAGCACACCTCACAAGGAGAAAACAAGAAGTGGTGGAAAATATATGTAGGCACCCCGCTGTGTAAGAGACCACGTGATCCCTTAATCCTGCCCAGGCGTGAAAAAAACTATAGAGAATCACAATCCTGCTGTGTCACCAATCAGGCACGCACGCATTTTTTTGTCTTTGGAACCGATTTACTCTCCCCAGCGCACCATCATTGCACACTGACACAGTGTGAAGTCACACAGGTTGAATATATGTATATTTTACTCTGTCGGTCGTTGTGAGCGTTTCTTTCACGCATTGTTGTGCTTGACTCGATAGGACACATTATATTGAAAACTTGCTTTCTTCTCAAATTTTAAACGTAACATTGAGCTGTGATAGAAAACGAAAACTGTGATTGATATTGTTGAAGTGACAGTTTTTCTCTCGTCGACTTTGATTAAGTGACATTGTGAGATTTGAAGAGTTCGACATCACTCCAGTTCTAGTTTTAACAAAGCGGGCGGTGCCCAGTACATCGTCAGAGTGCAGCCTTGCAAACAGACAGTTTGATGCCTGACCGAAATAAACACATAGTTCACAAACAGCGCCCAGTGCTTGACTTTGGGTGATATTTTCGAAACGGTGTAAAGGTCAGTTGGGTGCAAAGGTCGGTGGAAAGCTCGTGTGAGAAAGTTCAGTGTAAGCTCGGGAACCCACAATCAGAATGGCATCGTTCGTTTCTGTCTGAACATCGTTGGAGAACATTTTTATGCAATATGGACCCCAATCATAACACACTGGACACGAAAACCGGTGTGCTGTAAAGTGCCCAATTTCTGAACATCAGAGTCCTAAACATGAACACAAAGTAGGCCGTGTGTGTGGTCAGTGTTTTGGCATATGCAACTCCTAATATTTTCACACGTATGATATTGTCTCGTTGTCCACTAGTTGACGGGAACATGCAGATTTTTACAGAAATAGATTCATTTTTTACAGCCATAAGTGCATTTTTTTACTTTCCAAAATGTCCGGCACTCGATATGATAATGCAGTCTTCATACTCGACCATTCTTCGCTTCAACAGCTCGGCCAATTTTGGTTTCTCGGTCTGCAGCGACACCAACATCTTGGCCGCATCCGATCGGGTTAAATCGGGCTCTAAAAACAATTGACATTGCAATGCCGAACCGACACTTTGGTTTGGCTCATAGTAAGGTCGTCAAATCGAACATTTTCGTGAAATCACATTTTTTAGTTCTCGCGCTCATTTGGGTCTCATATGTATTATTGCTTGATTTGACGAAAAGATTTTGTGTCTTGGCTTCGACGACATTACTGTCAGCCTTTGGTTTTAGTCAGAGCAGTGTACCGGCGGTAAATTCGAAGTAAATTGTGCCAAATCAAACAAAAGCAAGTCACGCCGGACTTTTGGACGTTCCGAATCTAAAAAAAACAGAATGGTTCACTAAAACACTCAAAACGTTTCATCAATCCGGCTTCTACGTGGAGCAGTATCAGATGCACTTACGGCTTTCCCTCAGCTGTTCCATCAGGCCAATCAAAGGGTCTTCCCCACAGGTGGGATGACCAGAATTGACACGACGAGCTGCTACCACCACCAGAATGAGGGCAAAGTAGACTTTGATCATTTTAAAATACACTTTCTAAATGTCGTAGTAGTTTTTTTTTACTTTTTTGGGTACATAGAGTTCCCATGAACAGTCCAAATCCGATTAAAATGTGTGCACTTACACGTGTACATATCGGATACCAAGCTTTGTTTGCATTTCCCTCTGTGATCACATCGCAATCCGTGAAAACGAAAAAAAAACAAAAGCACTTTGTTCGGCATAAGTGCTTTGTGTCCGCAATGTAGCGTGTACTGTATGGCACAGCAACTGTGTGTGGTTTCCAAGTACTATATCAGGTTTCATCGCGGTCGGTACACTTGAAATGCACCGACCTTGTTGTTTGTTTTTCTGGCATTTAAATTCTATTTATATTTAAGAATAAATTATAAGCTTAGAACAGTGAACGTTCATTTGATATCAACTGTGGAGGCTCATGCCCCACCTATGTACTTCGTTCTCTTACACTGGACACGAAACAAATTTTCCCACGCTGGTTGGTTCTCACTCGTGCGCCAGCCAATCAACGCGCGAGAATTCGTATCGTGCTGTGTGAGAGAACGAGACATAGTTTGGCCTTTGGTGTCAACCACATATCATAACAACTGATGAACACTTCGATGGCACGAGTTAAAAATCACTGAAGAATCTACCATCTTTTTTATCTTGATTTACATGCCAGTATGAACCAGTAAATTTAGTCGATAATTGAAGCAAGCACAGGAATCTACAGTATACAGAGAGGCTTTCGAAATTCTAACCAATCATTTTTATCGAATTGGGTGAGTGACTGAACGGGATTAATTACCGAAACAAAATATTTTTTAAATTCTGTTTTTGCGCATTGTCAGAGCTACCAGAACCAGAACAGACTGTCATCTTCGGGCAAGTTCATGTCAAACTCGACGCCAACATCCTCCGGCGTTTTGCACACGTCCTTCAACAGACACTCGGTGCCATCGGCATTCGGTTCGTAGGGATGGCAGCAACACTTGCATTTGCCTTCCTTCCTGCAATCGAATACATTTCTACAGTACTTTTCTATTTTGCGTAAAATTTGAAAAATACAGATATGTTATTCTCATTTTCATGACGGACAAACACCGCTTGCTCTCACTCGATGCATTTTCCGTGAGGCAGATGCGAGATCATTTTCATCAGGCCCATCTGCATCGAATGAGGGATCTTCTTCATGCGCGCCTTGATGCCCGGACCGATGATCTGTAGCAGAATGTAACGTTAATGTAATGTAGTGTAACGTTACGGTAAGATAGTATTATGTAATTGACAGGCAACGCGGCGCAAACCTGTTGTTAATGCAACAACGCTTTGTAATGAAACATCATGTAACGCACTCTAATGTTCACGCAAAGGGAATGTAAGTGATTGCTGCAATGTAACGAACAAATGTAACCTTCTTCATGTGCTGAGTATAGTTACAATTTCCCAGCATCTTCGGCATGGTGCACACGTTGCCACAAGTCTCGCATTCCTGAGGTCCACAAGCCTTCTTCTCAACATCAATTGGGCTGCAAACACAATCAGAATTAGTTTCAGGTGTCATAGGTCAGCTTTTTAATTCAAAAAAATTGACGAGAATTGTCTCGTGAATCTGAACAGTTGCTTGACTCCACTCACAAGCATTCCTTCTTTCCGGTGGCCGATTTCATATCACGCTTGCGGCACTTGATCTTGAAGCTACAGTAACCGCATCGTTCCGGATTCTCAAATCCTTCGGGCAGCTTGAACTTCTCCATGTAGTTATCGGCGCCCTTCGGTGCTTTCATATGGAAGTCGCAGTGGCTCTGGGTATAGGGAAAATTTAATTTCAAATGACGTTGTTCCGCTGATGCATCAAACGAAACCGCGGTCATTTTTGTTTGTCAAGGAGATGTAGGTATGTAGTCAGTCAGCGCGTTATCGGACAGAATTGAGTGCCAAATTAAATAAAAACAAGCTTTTAACCTGGAAGTCTTCCTTGAGTTCACTCGGTGGCATCCACAGACACTTGTCGGACCAGTCGGTCCAGTCCGAGTACGGGTCACATTCGGGAACTGCAAAAACAAGACTGAGATCTAGGTGCTTCGAGAACCATCTTAGAATTGAGTAGTCGCACATCAGCAACAGTTCGGCTGAGAATGTATATGTTCGAGCTCTTTTGAGATGAATAATCGATATACAGTTGATTAAAAAGCACTAAAATTCTCCCTCTATGTACCATGATGTTGTATGCAGGCAGATCCATCCTCGTTCGGCATGTATGGATGGCAGCAGCATTTGCATTGGCCGTTGTGACTGAAAATCTGCACATTGGCTGTTCATCATTTATTTTTTGCTTAGCGCAGGCAAAAAAAACTTCATACGCATGAAGCGGTTTACAACAAGGTGTAATTCAACACGATACAACGCTTGAGCCAATTATTAAATAATACAGTAAATTAGCTTGGTGAAATCCGTGTTTCCACGTCCTAGAATGTTTCAACTGAAGAGGCCATCAAGCAAGCCCATAGAAGTCGAGCCACCAACTCTTTGCACATGAACTCCGGCAGGAGTTCGCCGAATTTCCGGTATCCTTCGCGCTGCCAGTCGGGTATGTCCGGTCGCGACATGCATTGTCGGAGGTAGTAGGGCGCGAATTCGTACTTGCATCCGAGATCGTGCAACGGGAACGGCGGCATATCGCAGACGTTGCCGTGCTCATCACACACTTCCTTCTCGGCCTCCAGGGCGCTGGAAAGTTGAGAAAGATAAGGAGGAACCATGCGTGGATGATCGGAGACTTTTCGAATCGGTGTGGACGACCTTTGGGTGTAAAGGTCGGTGTAAACATGAAACATTGATCACTGTTAACGTGGAATGTTTCACGTTTACACTGTGCCCACACCGACCGAGCTTTCGATTCAGCTTACACTAACTTTTATGTACATAAATAAGCCCAACTGACGTGTCTACACCGTTTCAAACATGTCACTGAATGACTTTAAAATTTTGAATTCTGGCGTAATAAATGGAAATGACTGAGCGGCACAAAATGCTTTTGGCCAAAGCTGTGATTCGCGATGTCTGATTAAACAATCACGATTACTATGATTATGGTTGTTATATCAAACAATTATGATTTAAGCCAGCGTTTTTTGAGGGACGGCGTTAAATACTGAAGTCGAAGAGATCCAGAAAGCAGCCAGCCACCAACAACAAAAGTGCAGGCGTGTGTGTGTGTGTCCCTGGCCATCGCCAGACCAAATCAACCGCGCACCCAACAACCACAACTCACAAGCATCCGTCCTGCATCTTTCGTTTCCGGCATCTGACCTTGAATGCACAATGGCCGCATTTGTCGGGCAGATCGGGTAGGACGGGCATCGTTGGCAGGTCACCGCTGATGGTCACGTCGCATGTCTGGACAGAAAAGGTGTGTTTTTGGTCAAACAACAAAAGGAGAGAAGAAGGAAAAAAAAAAGAGCCAAAAGCAAAAGCCCAAAAACAAAAAAAGCACGTTGTGGTCATTGACAAAACATTTATCATTTACGAAAGATCTAATGTTTTATCGTGTGCTACCGTAACCCGCCGCCTGTATCACGCCCCAGTGATTCTGAATTCTCCTGTAATTTCTGATCATCTGTGCAAATGTGCGTCAATAGCGGACAGTTTTGGGCCCGATAGACCATGTTGGCCGATCGATTTCGGTGGGTAATCGCCACTTTGGTGAAGTTCGTCAAACAAATGTTCTTGATCTCGATGCCAACAAACGATATAGATGGAAAAAAATCAGGTCGAAAACGAAGAAAAAACGCGGCGGGGCCGGTTTAAGATATATATAATGTGAGTGCAACAGTATAGTCCGTCCATCAGCTCATGGCACTTTTTCATGCAGCGTGGTGGCTTGTTCCCTTCCTCCGTTTTCTAATGAAATAGAAATTGAGTCTCCGAAAAATATTGTGCCTAAATTATGATTTTGATGAATTTGGCGTGTTTTGTCCATGTCCATTTAAATTTGATCGAATTAACTCTTATTCGACACATTTTACCAGTTTTTTTGCAAAATCTTTCCCTCAATTTCTCTTTCACTAGACGGTGGAGGAAGGGAACAAGCCAGCCAGCTTCAAACCAAAGTGCCATGAGCTGACGGATGGACTATACTCTGTGTATCTGTATGTCGGTGCATATGAGGTCCGAGATATACTTCTGACCAAGCCGACTATTGTAAGAGATTAGGACCCTCGAGAAACAGAAAAATATAGCCAAACTGACGTCCAAAAACGTCTGTCTGATGTTGTTGAGCGGAAACCAGGCGCACTCGTTGCTGAACTCGGTCCACGGCTGGAAGTTTGGGCACGTCGACTCATCAGCTGAACGTAGGACAATTTGGACATTTATGATTCATCAAAAACTTAATGATTCACGCAGATTCTTGCAGATTTCTACGCGGCGACAGAGATTGTTTGCTTGCAGCCGCGCTGTAATTGACCCGTGCCCCCGAGGGAGGGGGCCACACACAGACAGACACAGTACATACATACATACTGTACATACGTCTTCCTGTTTTAGTAGTATAGATAAGTTCTTATATAGTCCACATATACATAGGTTTTTGGTGTTTTGGGGCATTTTGGTGTTTCTTCAGGCCTGCATACCGGTTATGCTTCGGCTGTGGCGTAGCTCTGGACGCAAACCAAATACAGTACCAGCTGCAATTTTTGGCTGATTGAGGCCTGCGCCTGCAGAGCCTGCAGCGCCTGCAGGCTCAAGAGCCTGCGCAGGCTCAATACAAAAGATAGCAGCCTGCAGAGCCTGCAGGCTCGGCGCAGGCTTCGCAGGCCCAGTGTATAAGCGGTCGCAGGCGCAGGCTCATGAGCCTGCAGAGCCTGCAGGCTCTGCAGGCTCGGCGGATGCACAGCTACTTTTTGTGATATGTGATGTGATTGTAATTCCGTTTTTCTCAGTTGTTTGAAGCATTTGGCGATGTTGAGGCTGCGACATACCAAAAACGGTGAAAGAATTAATGTTGAAACTGTCACAAAAAACCAACATTTTTTCAATATTCGCTGTCGAACAAGAAAAACGTTATTTTTCGCGTCTATATCAAGTTTCAGCAACAAAAACAGGTAGAAAGGTGATCATTCACAGACCAAACGTGCTAAAAAAAGTATCCACGCTAATGGCTAAATAGGAGATAAAACGCACTCTGTCCATAAAATGTTCAAAAACTGACATCATAAATTTGATAAAGGAGCAGACGAGACGATATTTCAACAAATCAAGTTCATGTTTTCTTGAGGATGATTCAAAATCAATCTTGTGAGACAAATACAAATGCTCCAGCATTATCGAGTCATACAGCAATTATACTCAGCATTCCAGCCAATTGACGTTGACTGACAGTTTTGTAGGACACAGGACTATCCTCATCAACATTCATCTGACCCAATTCTTCAAGTATGGTGGAGTCGATCTGACAGTTGATCGCTTTCTCACACTCTGGTGATAGTAACTTGTTCAGAACCGGAATTTATAAATTGTCGTTGTGAATTCTCCATCACAATGTCGCCTGAAAAGCAAAGGCCACCGCTTTGAATCTGGTGCGTGAACAAGAAGTGGAAAATCAGGGTTTATCTCACAAGCTTTCACGCAAAACAATATCAAAAAAAACAATAAATCAACCGAAATTGTTCAATATCTTGCTTCGTCTGTTGAAGTGTTTGCTCCACTTTGGTGAGACGACAAGCCAAACCAGCAATGGAGGACGGACAGGGAACGGTTTGTTCGGGTACCACAATTTTGAACTTCAAAACCAACTGTTCCAGTGTCATATCATCTAGCATATGAAAGCATCAAATAGCATCTAAAACTGCGCAAAAAGGTGCATTTCTTGCTTCATTTTTCAATACAGACAAAAACAGAAAACGAGTTTGTGCGTTCCACGTTGCAAATGAGAACACCCTTATGCTCGTGTATGAAAACAGTAATATGCAACATTGAGTGCGTGTGTGTGTTTGGAGCTGTGCACTGAGCTGTGGTTATCACGTGACTTCTAATTATGCTTTGTCACTGCATTAGGGTCTGCACCTGAACAAAAGCAAAACAGCAAAGCGCACCCAGCCGTTATTCTGTACCCATGTTTTTCGCACAAAGATACAAGATGCACACACATTTCACAAATCACGCCACCGACCAATGAAAAAACTGGTCAAAACAAAAACAGGGATCATGAATATAATGCGTTTTATCTCCTATTTAGCCATTAGTGTGGATACTTTTTTTAGCACGTTTGGTCTGTGAATGATCACCTTTCTACCTGTTTTTGTTGCTGAAACTTGATATAGACGCGAAAAATAACGTTTTTCTAGTTCGACAGCGAATATTGATAAAATGTTGGTTTTTGTGACAGTTTCAACATCAATTCTTTCACCGTTTTTGGTATGTCGCAGCCTCAACATCGCCAAATGCTTCAAACAACTGAGAGAACCGGAATTACAATCACATCACATATCACAAAAAGTAGCTGTGCATCCGCCGAGCCTGCAGAGCCTGCAGGCTCTGCAGGCTCATGAGCCTGCGCCTGCGACCGCTTATACACTGGGCCTGCGAAGCCTGCGCCGAGCCTGCAGGCTCTGCAGGCTGCTATGTTTTGTATTGAGCCTGCGCAGGCTCGTGAGCCTGCAGGCGCTGCAGGCTCTGCAGGCGCAGGCCTCAATCAGCCAAAAATTGCAGCTGGTACTGTACTACAAATGCTAAGATGGCAAAGAGCCGACACCCGGCAGGTGGCTGAAGAGTTCTGCGTGCCACAAGCGCATAACGACCTTCTGATCGTGTGTGCTTGGGGCCGCAGAAAACTATATTTTGTTTGCGCACTCTATAAAGCGCGCACGACCGACACCTACATTTACATACATACGGAAAATAACGAACGAAAGTCGTCTAACTCACCGAGCACCCTGGTGACCACAAGCACCAGCGTCACCAGTTTGTACATGTCGGAATTGTCACTGACTCAAATTAGCTAATGCTAATTGTGTGCGCAACGTGGGGGAGTTGGTCAAATGAGAATAAACGATGACAGATGGCAATAATATATATTTCAGAAATTTCTTCCAGCCAGACTGCCGAGCTGATAAAACACGCTGCCGCTTTATGCTGTCGGTTGACCCGCAGTGATAAGGCACTGATTGCAGCCTGCTGTTTGTACACATCCGTTTCCTTTGCTCTCGCAAACTGTTTGTGCAACCTTCCTGAGACTTTTGGTTGCACAGATGTCATCTGATTGTTGCTGGGTACACTGGGTCACTCATTTACCTTGCTGTTACAGTATTGGTGTTGTGTGTTGTTATCGTTGTCTTATGAGAATTTCTCACACGCTGGTTCTTTTTGGGAAATCTATGGGTGATATTTTCGAAACGGTGTAGAGGTCAGTTGGGTGTAAAGGTCGGTGGAAAGTTAGGTCGACAGCTCAGTGTGATAGACCTCGGTGTAAACTTGAAACATTCCACGTTAATAACAGGCAATGTTTCACGCTTACACCGAGCTACGCCGACCGAGCTTTCGACCGAACTACGCCGACCTTTACGCCCAACTGACTTTTACCCCCCGTTTCGAAAATTCCACCCTATATGTGGGTACAGAACGTACGATTTTTGGATGTCAAGCGCATCAAGTATACAATCTTGTTACCCAGGGACGTTCGCTTACCGGAGAATGCCACAATGGAACCCTGGGGGCTTATATGGGACACGCGGCGGATCGGAAATTTCAGAAGACAAATAATCTTCAATTTAAGCCCCCTGTGTATTAAACATAGATATGAAACGTTGCCGAAATCTTCCCAATAATCCCAAAGTGGGTGTTAATCTGACGGGGGACCTATTTGGCACTCTCCGGTCCATATGTATAGGTTTGTTTGCGCTCAACTTCACCTACATACGGTAACAATACCGTTGACAATGAATGTAATCAGCAAAATCAGGGCATCTGGGCCTAAAAGCCGACGTGGGCATCCAGAACTTTCTTTCACCGCGCTGCAAACATCACCACGTTTGTTGCGTGTCTTACTGCTGAGTTCACTGCCTGGGTATGTCGACTGATGGCTTTGCTTGTTATCGGTTGAATTCAGTTTAATTCGTCCAATCTACCTACATTATATAGAGTGTGGTCAAAAAGAAGCTTTCTGTGTTTAGAAGCAGCATGTAGGACGTCAGCTAGGGTAAAGGTATATGGTAGCGCCGGGGCTTTCTTTGGGTCAAGTGCATTTTAGGCCGAAGAACAGGTTCTAGTAAGTTTTGGACTCCAATATCCAGGCTTCGCACACACATCACCTTATCGGGTTCCCCACGCTTTGATAAGTATGTATCACTCCACTATGCCCCACCAAAGCCCCACACCAAGTATGCCCCACTCCTTCGCCGCACAATGCATCTAATGTATCTCAGATGAAGTCATATCGAAGTGCACCAGCCTTATCGAAGTAAAGCAACTTTTTGACCACCCCCACCCCCCCCCCCCCCACCCCCCAACCAACCACACACCAAAAACCACCAAACACCCAGCAGTAGACGTTACTTTCATATCTTGAAAGACGTTGGTTCTTTTCCAGCAGATATCCATCCCTTTTGACACACATTAGTGTGTTCTTGTTCTTTCGTCACAATCTTTTGCGCATCAGCTGAAGAAAAATATGAAAATTCTCTACCTAGTTTGTTTAAAAACGTTCAGGGGCATGGGCGGCATCAAGTTTGGTGATTGGTCAGGCTCTGCCTCATTCACTATTTTGTCTCGATGACATAGACTTGCTGATGCCGGAGCTCAAGTTTGCAGAGACTGACCGATGCGATAGCCCTCGGGGGAGCTCAAGTTTGCAGAGATTGACGGATGCGATAGCCCTCGGGGGAGCTCAAGTTTGCAGAGATGGACCGATGTGATGGCCCTCGGAGAGCTCAAGTTTGCAGAGACTGACGGATGCGATAGACCTCGGGGAGCTCAAGTTTGCAGAAGCTGAACGATGCAATGGACCTCGGCGGAGCTCAAGTTTGCAGAGGCTGACCGATGCTGTGTGGCCTGCGGTCGCTTTGTGCCAACAGTACTTTAGCGTATTGCTTCTCTTGTGCCTCACTGCATGCATGCGTGTGCAACTGGACGTGTTTCGTGTGAACGTAGAGATTCGCAAATCATCCAGATTCAACGTTACCCAGTTGTATTGTTGCAAGGTGCAAGTTCAGTAAAGCAATATATCGAGAAGTGAAACAAGTTTGTAAAAAACACCAAAGTAAACCAATTCACCACAAGCCAACGTTCTCATTAGTTATACGGTTTCTTGTGCCTGTCTTCATTGTTATTCATCCACTTTCTCATATCCATTCAAGTTCTTTCCATCCAACTGCTCTCCATTGATATTCAGATTGAGCATGAACATTGAGCCATATGGACATTTGCACACCAGTCCATACACTGGGGCGAGCGAAACACTTGCCACTCGGTGTATAAAGGCTTCACATCGTTGGTTCTGTCGCATGGATTGACAACATGGTCGTTCCGCAGTTGTAGTGGTTGTTGGCATGATGAGAGGGCTGTGCATGAAGAGTCGTTTCAATTGATCACAAAAAACAATAAAGCAGATTAAAAAAATATCACGCACATACGGTGAACACATATACCAAAACTGGAGTCCACAGAAAATTCCACCCACGCTCATCATTCAGGACTATACTTCCGTTGACGGACCGCAGTTAACGATATGCGTTGACGCAAACAATTAGCCAAGACTCGCACAAACTTATAATACCAAATTACAGACCATAAAAATTGACGTATTGGGTGGATTATGATGCTGGGAGCCCGCTTGCCATAGGAATCCAAGTGATGTATTGGTCTATACCAACACCTATACCTTCAAGGACGTCTTGATATATCCACAGTGCGCGTAGTGAGATCAGATAGGATGGCACACTCGCGCGTGTGAGCTGCCCATAATAAATAATGCATGAGCTGAGGAACTAAGTTATGCGACCACCCCCCTTATCAAACACTATAAAAAGACAAACTGCTCTAACACGGGTGTCCGTTGTTGGGAACAACGCAGATCGAATCTTTCATGTGCCCTGTTCCTGAGGGCACTTCACTTTTGTGATGAAACAGCCTTGGCAGCCTTTGGGTCGTTTCGTTCTAAACTTCAACCCAGCCAGCTGCTGTTTCAAAATAATTCGGGTATAAAGATCAAAAGGGTTCTTGTACAGGGACTCATAGTGTAGCCTGTATGTCTTTGATTATTACACGGTAAATCAATGTACGAGGACCAAGGTTACGGTATTGTAGATCTATTATGATACGTTACGGGTAATCAATACATTACCGGGTTACGGTATCGGACGGATTTCTTGATGGCTATATGGGATGGCGTGATGATGCTGGGTGATAATATGCCTCTGGGTATACAGCGGATCCAGAAGGGCGGCTCCTTTTATCGGGACACTATATCACACGATCACCTGTCCATGATTAGTCACCGATGGTTAGGTTTGGTACGCATGGATAAATTGGGAAGCATAGGTGTCACATGGGGTGTCACATGCGTGTGACGACATATGTACATATTTGTGTCACCACCCAGAGACTGTCCGGAATGTGATGTACGTCAAGGGATGTCATGTGTAGGTGGGTGTTGTTCGTTATGGCAGTTTCTCTTCACACAGGTTATGATTGAGACAGCGCGACGATATTGAAACGGATGTGATCAGGGTTGGGCAAAAAAAAATTTTTTTTTAAAAAAAATTTAAAAAAAAAGGTTTTTGAAAAAATTAAAAAAAATTTTTTTTTAAATTTTCGGGGGAACAAAATGTTCCAAAACGTCCAAAAATGGCCTTTTTGGGGGTTATTTTTTGTCATTTTTTCTCAAGGGTCGAAAAATTTTCTTCACAAAATCACCTTTGGGGCATGTATTTGGTACCTAAGATACCCCAAATGATGTTATTATACCTTCCCGTGATACTTGGGACACAGTATGCACGTGCCCACATGGTACTTCGATGTCATACCCCATCAGGTCGGTCATATACGACTGATTCAGCTACCCGACAAGTATTTCTGCAGCTTATATTCTCAATTCTGTGTGGTTTATGAGTGAATCCTGCTTATTCGGTCACAAACTGTTGTGTCCGATACCACAGAGCAGCAATCATCGGTCCATATCAAGCACAGACTGTTGGATCGCACCTAAATGACGTAAACACCCTTGATAAGTGATGCAAACCAAGTCACAAAAGTGACTTGTCAATTAAAGTTGCATTTTTTCGCGATTTTGCGCGTTTTTTAGGCAAATTTTGTAAAATTTCCCCGTATCTCAGACTTTTTAAAAAAAAATTTTTTTTTTAAAAATTTTTAAAAAAAAACTTGTTTAAAAAAAAATTTTTTTCCAACCCTGGATGTGATTATTCTAAATATAACGTCTGACTAAAAGCATCAGACAAACGAGGCCCCGGATGCAGCACATAGGCAATAATAATGTAAATGCAACGACATGCTCTGTGTCCAGGTAGAAATAATATAACTGTAGCTACTGTAGGTAACTACAGTGATGCTCACCGTATCAGGCTACTTTGCGTTTGCTAACGAGTCCCGCGCGCGCCCATTTTATGTATCAATACAAAGCAAGGCAGCAGCCGGGCTGTGTTCGCACGCACTAGCGCGCGTTTTTCCCGTCTCATGCTTGTGGTAGGCAGCATGCGGCAGTTCAAACATTTTGGGTTGGTAGTGCTAATTATCAACTGCACACAAGAGTGCACATATGTATGTGTCAGAGCACTGTAGGTGCATATTTTGGGGTTTATACATATCAGCTTAATTTTGTGCATCAATGTTTGGAAATAAAAAGCGAATACCATTTCCACATCATTACGTACATGTGATCTCAAAAAGCACTAAATTGCTGTTTTTAGCGAGAAACCTAACTAATCGTTCGGGCCTTTCGATCGCTGATCATCGATAAGTTTTCCAGGTCTGCCGAGCGCGCCAGTGCGTAGGTACCGAGTCCGGCTGTACCAAGCGTGCTGAGTGTAAAGAGCGCGCGCAGACGAGTCCCGGGACGCCCGCAGTGCGCGCAAAGGGAGCCTCATACAGCGAGCGTCACTGTAATAAAGAGAGAGTGACCGGAGCACACAAAAACGCCTGCACTAACATACACAGAAAGGTTCGCCCTTTACGCCCTTTTGTGTGAGCATGACTTCATTTTTGCCGCAAGTTTCATGCTTTGTGGACTCATATAACACTACTTATACTAAATTAAAGACGCATGTAACGATGTCATGTATAGCGTGTGCCGCGCAGAAAAGCGGCAGCATCCGTCCACGTGAATGCCGGGTCTTCGAGCCTGACCGG
Source organism: Rhynchonema sp. JSB1_4 (assembly GCA_030248065.1). NCBI lineage: Eukaryota > Metazoa > Nematoda > Chromadorea > Monhysterida > Xyalidae > Rhynchonema > Rhynchonema sp. JSB1_4. Next base: position 15,289 of record JASAMV010005626.1, read on the forward strand.
CGCAAGCGCGCACATTTTCATTCAGACTTCCGCGCTTTTAATTCTCTATGCTCCCATAAAAAATTGGCCACTTTGACATATTATGAGGCCTGTCAGGGACACATCAAAGCGCGCACTGTGTGTGACAGCTGACAATTGCACACATAAAGCGCGGGCCAAAAGACCGCCGTCACACACTTTTCAATTCATTCATTGCTTTTTTCTATCCCTGTTCTGAAAGTTTGAGCCAACATTTTCCATATGCAAACAAGCCGTTCTAGAGCGCAATGACATTGTGTTGTGCTGCAACACACAAACTGACTGCATGTCAGATTAAGCCGATAGGGTTTCCATCATGACATGGCACTTCTAAAAATGGACTGGCCGCGGTCGCATCACTACTTTGAATTGCAACTGTCATGAGCCAAACGAGTGATGATTAGGTCCGGTTCTGTCCGGAACCTATGGCTCCGGACGCGGCACTGGCGCACCTGAACTACACTGTATATCTTTTTCGTTCGTTCATTGCAAAAAAACACAAAGTCACAAAACGCAACAAACACATGAATGCAGGACGGAATGCTGCGCTTGTTGGCAACATATGTATAAAGTCATCAAAGTCACGGTTTTGGAGAGATGAAGGCACCTGTCGTGCGATGGTGCTGGATTAATCAAAAGTAGGACCGGCTTGGCTGCTGCTCGGTCACTTTGATATGCTTCATGCCAGGCACATGTCGCAGCACCTTACACTGTGCTATACTGTAGTAACACCAGGGTTGGGCAAAAAAAAATTAAAAAAAAAAATTTTTTAAAAAAAAGGGTTTTTGAAAAATTTTTTTTAAAAAAAAAAATTTTTTTTTTAAATTTTTCGGGGGAACAAAATGTTCTAAAACGTCCAAAAATGGCCTTTTTGGGGGTTATTTTTTGTCATTTTTTCTCAAGGGTCGAAAAATTTTCTTCACAAAATCACTTTTGGGGCATGTATTTGGTATCTAAGATGCCCAAATGATGTTATTATACCTTCCCGTGATACATGAGACACAGTATGCATATACTTACATGGTACTTTGATGTCATACCCCATCGGGTCGGTCATATACGACTGATTCAGCGACCCGACAAGTATTTCTGCAGTTTATATTCTCAATTCTATATGGTTTATGAGTGAATCTTGTTTATTCGACCACAAACTGTTGTGTCTGATACCACAGAGCAGCAATCATAGGTCCATAACAAGCACAGACTGTTGGATCGCATCGAAATGACGTAAACACCCTTCATAAGTGATGCAAACCAAGTCACAAAAGTGACTTGTCAATTAAAGTTGCATTTTTTCGCGATTTTGCGCGTTTTTTAGGCAAATTTGTGAAAATCTCCCCGAATCTGAGACTTTTAAAAAAAAATTTTTTTTTTAAAAACTTGTTTAAAAAAAAATTTTTTTTCCAACCCTGAGTAACACGTGCAAAAACACCAAGGGAGGCGGACCAAGGTATAAAATCGGTTGGGATACAATTTGGATCCAGGTGGTAATTTTGGTGGATATTCCGAATCCGATGTCCATTTAGTTACGGGACCACTGTAGAGAACGGTCAAGAGAGGGGGGTCAAGTGCTTATAAAGTCTTTATAAAGGGAATCGTTAATTCGGGTCAGCTGACAGACTTCGGTTAAAAGTGGCATTCCAGAAGTATGACGTTATGAATATCAAATGCATGGTAAATATGATCTATCCATCTGGTCATGAGAGGCGATTTGTTGCATGTGTTTCGAATTTTTTCGAAAACAAAAGAAAGAGGATCAGTAATGCACAAACAGACACAATTTCTTTTTCTCTTTTCGCGAAGTTTCTATTTCGAGGGTTGACTGAAAACGCACACACATAAAATGATTGTAATCTTCGAACTCTGTGTGTGGTCACTTGGAAATTATGACAGTATTCGTCTGTAAATACATGATTTTTGTGGTGGCTAGTACATTAATATGGAACTGTACATAATATGTATGAAAGGGTCAATCACGTGGAGTACCTGGGGAATCATGTTCGTCTTAGTGTTGTAAACAGAGGGTTAATGCCATGATTGTTGGATTGACGCGCGAACCGGGAAAAAAAGGCTATTTTTTGCTTTCAGATGCCCAGCTCATTAGCAACGTTGCTGCACAGCTGTATACATTGTACAGCTTGACAGTCATTAAGAGGCTTAGAATCCGTGTGTGAATGCCTGGTGTTTTATCAGGCGGAAAGAAAGCGACTAATTTTGGAGTCAAGGGTCGAACGACACTGAAGCATGAACAATCCAGAGATATAGGCAATCGATCGGCTCATGGCACCTTTTATGCACATAGCGCGCATGCAGCAGCACACGCCACTTTCTGGACAAAATTTACACTTTGAGCGAGCGTCATACTTTGATGACCACTTTTTAATTAACCGGTTTTGAATTGATGCTTGACACAACACTTTTCTACACTATTGCTAAATTTGGGGATGTTTCAACTGATACTGCAGGGAATATGGATGTACTCGTTAAGGCTGTGAGCAGATAAACGCGGAATGCGGAAATTGGTTAGCAGATAAACGCGGAATGGCAGATTTCTGCATTCCGCATTCCGCGTTTATCTGCTCACCTTTGCGTAATGGTGCGTGCTTGGGTGACGATGACATCTTCCAGCGTGCTGACCTCAAAGTGTTGCGTGTTAACGCAAACAGCAACTGAGAGGTTTGACCAAAAGCATAAATTTACTTGCAGAAATGCAGAATTCCGCAAAGGTTAGCAGATAAACGCGGAATGCGGAATGCAGAAATCTGCCATTCCGCGTTTATCTGCTCACAGCCTAATGGCAGTATTGTAGCATGCAGACGTGTGTGTTGAGTGCTGTGAGCTGGCGGATTGCCTGTGTAATACAAGTGCCACCAGCCTCACGCTATTATTTCTGGAATTGTCACAAGCTTGATGATCGAATCAACTATCCTCTTGTGACTTTTTGCATCAGGGCCGCACGATTTACTTCCTTCTCTGACAGGAACATGGAAAAATTTCTCAGGCGTCCATTGATTCTATCGCGCGTGGTGCGATGCTTCGACAAACATTTTGTTCCCTTCCAGATAGGTTGTTTTTTTACTGTTGTTGGCATCAGTGGCAAATATAGTGTATGTAAACAGCCCCTGTTATTTTTCACGTCACAGAAACTTTCACGTCAACTCGATCACCAAGCTTGATTAATATACACTACCATCGGTCATGTATGCTGTAAGTCACATTACATACCTTATACCATGGTACATTACGTTTGTATGATCAATCCCTGAAATTTCCGGAAAGTGAACCTGGGTACATACCGTATACTTCGGTGCAGAGAGCGACAGTCGTTCGACACAGTTCGGGTTGTGCGACAGGCACAAGTTTGCATACATTACGCATACAGTACCGGAGTTTTCCATTTAAACCCCAATGTTGAACATGTCAAAATATGGTGCAAAAAGTGTGTCTCCTCAAGTTTACACATAGCGTCCCAGGAACCTGAACTAGGATTGCCCGGCACTGCAAGCCATAGCTCGGATCGCCGAACTGACACAGAGTGATGTACCGGAAACTATGTATGCCCAGCAACAAGTTCCCAGGGAAAATCTTCCGAATAACGGGGACTTGTTACGGGGGAGGGGGCGCATTTGCCATTCTCCGGTATGAAGCAACCTGATATGGTTACCAAGTAATTCGTTGTATAGACCAGAAATCATGTCGTGGTTCTGCATGACATCATCGTATAATGTATGTATGTAGTGTGCGTAGAAACGCTCCGATGGAGAATGTAATAAGCTGCTGGTGCAAAATATTGGTTTCAGTATGAAGGATCGTGATCGGTTTGGTTCGGTACCTAATGTTCGATACATTTATCAAGAGTGCTATCTGGGTACATGTTAGGTGTATTATCTACCGTCAGGGTCAGCCATTCATTTAAACCAGGGTGCCAGAGCAGCATTGGTCCGGGCCTTGATCACTACCGACATTTCGTAGTCGTGCATGTTCCTCTTTTGAGACACGCATGACCACACTTGCCGTACACCGGGAAGAAAAATGCCCGCTATCGAGCCTTCCCAGATTAATACTATATGTAATCTTGGAGCAAATATCCATCAGACACGGTTCATCGTAATTAATGAAAACAAACAACAGTAAAAACAACATGAGCTCTCTGCGCCGCTGCGATGAAGCCGGACACGCAACGATGACTTCGTTGACGTGAAAGATGAAAATTCCGGGATTTGGGAACAGGGCTGGATTAAAAAAGTAATATTTTTAAAAAAGTTGGTCACTTTTTTATTGTGAAATTTTCAAATCTTTTTTTAATTATTTTTCACTTTTTCATTCTTTTCTTACTTTTGTAACGTAACAAGGCGTTTTTATGCCTTTCGTTGCTCATGACTCAAAAAAAATCGCCTGCGGGCGCTTTCACACTTCAAGAAACTTTTTTGGTGGTCCGGAAATAAAAAAAGTTATTTAAAAAAATTTAAAAGGTTTTTTTTTAAAAGTTCGACAGCAGATTTTTTTTAATCCAACCCTGCTTGGACAGCTCCCCCGGGAGGTGGTTTGAGCCTGGAGTTACATATACATACATACATACATACGCTAGGGCTTAGGCCTCAGGCGTTGGGTTTGTAACAACAGCGCACCGCTGGGCACGAGTTTCACCAGCACCAAAATTCTAATTAGACACGCACAGACGAGGAAGCCATAGCACAGAAGATGGTTTTCTCTTGCATTTCATACTGTAGACATAACCCACCCCCGCCAGCAGCAGCGTCAGCGTCGACCGAAGCGTGTCGGATGGTTAGCTTTGGGACACGCATTCGCGCCAGCCGCCCGCTGCGTGTGTTGTCGGTCGGTCGGGCATCATCGCTGCGCGGTGAAACATCAGCTGCGGCCGACGGCGGCCTGGCACTCGTCGGCGAATTGGACGACAACGACAGAAAATGCCAGTCGCGTTTGTTGGACGGTGGTGATGGTGAAGGTCGATGGTCGTCGTCACCCACCGTGCCCGTCACTGACGAGCTCCACCAGCCACCGACCGACCGCGAACGCTGCGTTAGCTAATGTTCCATGATGACTATTTAAATATGTCGGGTGTTGCGTCAATAAATGTCGCAGTCGCGGCTGTGGGCAAATTGCATTTGCATTATTTATACAATCGACGTGGCAAATTGCATTATTCATCGATCGCAACGAAGAATAATGCGACGTCATCAAGTCCATCATTGCACGGTCCTCCATCTGCTGTGACGTCCAATTATCATGTCATTTGTCCCTCGCCATCAATGCCTAGTCGATTATTGAACAATGTTGATACACAACTGGATGATACAAGACGTTACTGCTCGCAACAACGCAACGGCGCCGCCGATTCGCCGGGTTTGATGAATTTACTTAATTTTGGGGTAATATGCACACACACCTGCTGTTTTCGGGTGTGGTTCCTTTGCCAGGTAATTTTCTTTTCAAAACATCGTGTCAGCGCACGCTATGAAGATTAAAACGAAGAGTAACCGAACTGGTTTTGACCCACAAGCTGCTGCTTTCGGCCGATGTAGTTGTAAGACGTGCAGTCTTAAAGTAATTTATCAGCCACATTCAGAACTTCAACACAATTGGTCAAAGAAACTGAAAGTGGCCAATTTCCTAAACATTTGTTTTCCGGTGCTCGTGGTCGCTCCGGCAAAGGCATACTTAGTACATGAATACGTATTCTTCTTGTAGCACAAGCCATGAGCAAAAAAACAATACCGGTTCGGCAATTACCACGTCGTGCCACGCAGGAAATGGTGACATTTTGCGTGCGTCACGGATTCCCAATTGGACAAAAGTGCACGTACCTACCGTGCTTGTGCTAATTGGGACAACTGTTGCTCACGCACAGCATTATGTGCACACTGTAGGAAAAAAGCCAAGACATTCCTTATATGAGGAGTATCGTGGTTTGGTGTAGGTTACATATCTGCCATAGCTCCCAAATCCCTAAACTGCGACTGTCAGACATAATCTATCAACCTCAACATGCGCACTCTTGTAGGCCCGAACAACATCGACTTTTCAGTTGTGACCCCGTCACCAACGAGCGTACCCGAACGGACGTTCTGGCTGACGGGACTGATGCGCCGTTCAAAGTCGTTGGAGGTGTCGAAATATTTGCACGAGCAGAAACAAACGGCAGTCTGCTGCGCATCGTCGCATTATTTGGACAGCGGAAACCATCAGCATGACGACCATGACGAGCACGAAGCCAAGAACAGACAGATCAGATTTGCTCAGGTTCGGGATTTTTTTAGAGGCGGACGAGCAATTGAGCAAAGCACATTTGAGCAAGACTACATTGAGCAAGTGAAAAAGAGCAGGGGCCAAAAGAGCAGGACCTAAAAACGAATAGGCCTAAGCCTAAGCTCAAGCACAAGCCCTAAGTACCTGTAAGACTAAGCGTAAGCCTGACACCAAAAGCAGCCCCTGTCTAAGCCACTGGGACAAAATAAGACTGCTGCTCTTTTGGCTCTGCCCTTTTCTTCTTGCTGCAAGTGGTCTTGCCCAAACGTGCGTGCATTGCTCAATTGCCCGGCCACCTTTTTAGAAGCATTATAGGCTGCAATTGTTATAGGCGTATGACGACTGAGAAGTGTCGCACTAAATCAGTTCATTGAATCAAACTGTTCAGGATTTCCATCATCTTTCGCTGGATTCCTCGTCGAGCACTGCGCGTTCGATGCCAAACAGCTGCAGTTGGCATAACGGCACTGCGATGATGACGCCTACAAAGTACCAGTTTGCGTTCAATCGACTGCAAAGACACGCCATCAAGGCCACATGGATCAAGCTGTCGAGTTGGTGACGCAAAATATTCAAGCTTTGCTTCGTGTCTGAACTCTCAAAGAAACTGTTTTGTCACTTGGAAGCGCAAGGCAATTGAGAAATATGTAGGCTGACGCTGACCTGAACTTGCACTTATTCATTTCGGTTTCGTGCAGGTTTAGCAACACTGCATGGTAAAGCAGCCAAACTACGCCAAGAGGAGCCCGATTTCGAGGGTGATGTATTTTGCAAAACGCAATGAAAGAGAAAATCCTCATGCACAACGTTGCATTCAACAACGTGTGACGTTTCTGAAATCAGCAGCCACGTCTCAATGTTTCACCAGTCTGCCACCTCGGAAATCGGGCTCGTGTTGGCGCAGGGTTACTGTACTACGTTTACATCGCTAAAGCCCTTGTTGATACAGGCAATCGCCACCGGACCGTGAAACATCTAGTGCGCGTCTTCCACCTAACACTCGAGCGTTGCGGCCTGGGCGCACGATTATATGGCGCCGGTCAGTTTCTGCAGCGATTGGAGAAATGTATCGACAATCCGAACGCCGTCGCTGCCGGCACCGGCAGCATTCGCACGAAAGAGGGTTCGGCACAAGCGCATGCACGATGCATCTATGAACTGTTCGCAAAGTCCGTGCCTGTGACCACCAAGAAACGACCCGATGTTCAACTGCCCGATCTGGAGACCATCGGTGTGTGCGTATGTGCACATATTGCTTTTGGCTGACTTTGCTGCCTTGTTGTGTTTAAAATTTGTTCTGGAAATTGTATTTAAATCAGATATACATCCCGTTTGAGTAGCACATCATGTTTCTCTCGTGAATCACGGTTTCACGGCCGAGGTATGGGAACATCTTGGTCAAGCGTTGGTCGATATGTTTCTAATGCAGGAACAGATACAGGTCGGTGTTCAACCACATCTGTTTCCGTCATCACACGTCAGACACACCCTAAAAACCCACAGCTGCGCTTGCAGGGTTACCCGGAAGCGCGTCGCGCCTGGATGCACTATTTTGCGTATCTGATCGACCAACTGTCCAGCGAATTCACGCGACAGGCGCAGCAAAAGGATAGGCTGGCTTTTTTGGAAAGAAAGAACAACGAATCGGAACATAAAGCTGAAAACTCAAAATATGGGACGCAAAAGTGTGAAGTCGGCAACAAGAAAAACAGAAAATCGCGATCGGAAGAGCAGCCACCTCCGATCGACGTCGTTGTGGAGCAAAGGCGTGCTTCCACCCTTGTATGAACCATTGGCTTGCAATCTCGTCGTGCGGAAAGATTAGAGCAGATATGACATAACATGCTGCCTTTTTACGTCAGGCCAGAATATACAGTATTATTATGCACTCTTATCCTTCATATATTTGTACCTATATGTATATTATATGACAACTCACATTTTTATTTTGCCGCATATAATTTTATTTTTATCTTGTGGAAGTCTGCAACCGACCGTGCAAGCCTTATGAACCGAACTTCCGTTGACATGCATTTAACACCGGGTGATGCACAATGGCATCGATATTTTTGTTTAAGTGTTTGTTTGCAATTTATTGACAATATCTATCTCAAATAAATATAATATTGCAATTTATTGACAATATCGATTTGCAATTTATTGACAATAAAGTGCAAACAATGTAATCACGCACATTTCGAAACTTTGGAAGTTCTTGATTAGCCAAGCTCTATGCCCTGTTCGTAGGCCACCACAACACAAGTGCAGACAGGATTGTTCCTGTGTGATGTGTACATACAACGTGCAAATGCTTGTTGAACCCATCAAATAAAGTACCATAGCATTTCGAGGAAGTGTACATTTCGGTCGTGGTTCCAGAATCTTTTTAGACAACGAAGAAATTTGACTTTCTAAACACAACATGTGCTCAACCGGAGTAAATTGGGAAAGTATAGCAGCAAGCCCTTTCCCAGTTGCACAAAATGGTCGATTTGTTTGGAACGACCAACCACTCAATTGCAATAACCAACTCCACAAGTGTTATTGTGATGCACTTACCTGGTTTTTTACATGTACAGTATGTATATAAATCAATCGCACCCACCCACGGGTGAAACACGGTTGGGCAAATTGCGGTGCATCAAGACGCCACATACAGTTTTGTGGTATTGCATGCATATTCAAAACCGCGAATAGGGTATGGAAAATCGTAAGCGGCCCGAGGACCGGGGGGGCGGCGGCAGGCATAGGCTGGTTACGGTAACGAGCTAACCCGGACTCATCCGGTGGGTGAGAGCCAGAAAGTCAATAGATCGATATACGAGAATCATGGGCTCCTTGATGAATGAACGTGGACGCTTACGACTTTCCGCACTTGTAGTCTCAGAGTTGGTCAAAAAGTGTTTTCTTTCCAAAAGTTCGGTTTTCCTTTAGTGAAGTTGTTATTCAAGTTTCTTTACATACAGATGCTTTCCTTTCATATTTTCTTCGATACCGGAAAAGTCCATTTCGCCTACTTAAAAAAACAAGAAACATTTTTCAAGAAAAAGAAAAAAAACGATTTTTTCTTTTTTTCAACGCTGGTTCTTGATTATGACACGTCACAAAACGTTCTGGTCATGGACAATACAAAATCCAGTGCGATAAAAATCACGTCATTCTTATACTGATTTTGGGGTCCTAGGTTTTTGGGGTTGGGGTTTTCCACTAATAAAACAGGCGGCCACAGCATGTCTACACTCTTATTCCATTTCGACCAAGCAGGTGTTTGTGTTGGTGAATAGCGCGCCGAGTCCAGTAAAGATATCATGTCAAGTACGTTTCAGGAGCATTTGTTTTCGCTACTCTTTTTGTCTCGCTTTCGGCTTAACTTGTGCCCATTTTGCTTTTATTCCTTTGTAATTAACAAATTCATAAAATTTCAGGCACACAACAGCAATCGCACCACGACTATAACTATGCAACGTTGAGAGATTACCAAAAGTTAAGACACCGACTTCGATTGGTAAGTTCCTTGGAACACGTGATCGCCAACTAATTGTCAAGCTTGGACTGATTCTTTTGAAATCAATTCTTTAACTTTTTGTACAATAACTAGTTTAAAGCTACCTGAGTTTTCCATAATCAGCCCCCCCCCCCCGAATAGAGCCCTCCTAGGGCACTATTCGAAAACGTTCCCAATAGAGCCCCCGGAAGCTATTTCGGTAACATGTTTGAAACAAAAACGGCGGATTTCCCACCTTTTTCCGAATAGAGCCCTGGGGCTACAAGCTCAGTAGTGAGAAAGGTCGGTGTGAGCTTGAAACAGTGGGCGCGCTGAGCAAGCAGCAGACGCGCGTTTATCTGCGAAAGGTCAACTTTGACAATCTGCTGTGCAAGTGAAAATCTTTGTTTGCAATATTGTTTGTTTAAGGTAGTTGCACAAGCGTTTTAAACGACATTATGAATTTCGTAACCTTTATGGAGCCGTTTTGATTTCATGCTGTTATCAGTTAAAGGCAAACCAACCGTACTTTGACGTGGCTACAGTAACCCGTGTGTTAAAGCGGACCTAGGTTGAATCCGGAAACCGGAATCCGGAAATATTTCCGGGAAACGCAGTATTTTTGCATGTAAATTTCTGCGTTTTCCTGAAATATTTCCGGAGTCCTGAAATGTTTTGTATTTTTGTACGCAAATCATGTCCTGTTTCCGGATTCCGGATTTAACCTAAGTTCGCCCTAAGAATTCAGGGTGATACGGTATGGTCAAAGAGTGCAAAGCACGGCTGGTGCGACGTCAAATTTTTTGGCACCGCCGTCAATGAATGTTAAATTTCTCAGTAGCCTGACAGCGAAACATCAGGTTACTTACAAGTGTTCCTTCAAAACGTTTGTGCAACCACCTTAAAGAATAAATATTGGAAACAACGATTTACACTTGCACACCAGACTGCGAAAGTTGACCTTTCGTTTAGAAACGCGCGTCTGCTGCTTGCTCAGCGTGCAATGTTTGAGGCTTACACCGAACTTTCTCACACCGAGCTGACCACACTCAACTGACTTTAACACCGTTTCGAAAATATCACCCATGTACCGGACTGAACATCCTTATTCTCAGCCCTGAAAAGATGCTCAGTAGCATCCTCCTCACAGGTGCTAAGAAGCCCTTGAGCTGCATAATTAGGAAGAATACGGTATGCATGCAGCCATGTTTTGGTGCACTGAGTCAGATCGAACACCCACGTGACCTTTCCAGGCCTATGAATACTTTTCACGGGGCTACTCGGTCGAAGAGGTGCGAAAAACGTTGATCGATGATCACGGAGTAAAATGGAGTCACGGTACCCTGGTTGCGGACAGACAGAAATACAAGGTCAGAGAAACCAGTTTGAAACGAGTTGTCAAACAAAACTTCTGGGCAAAAATTGGCACCGAATTCTGGAAAGAAAAAGGGCACTGCAGAATTTCTCCTTTCTCATTTGCGCAGCGCGATCATTGCAGCGCGACAGCAAAATGTTTCCTGCTCTGCGCGTGCTGGTTACCACTGGATATTTGAACAGTTGTCTTGAGAGAGAGATCGCGATAGAAGGCACGGGTTAGCTCAGGGTTTGGCCAAAGCCTAAGCCTAAGCTTAAGCCTAAGCCTGTGAAAAGAGAAATTTTGAAACTGTCCAAGCTTTTCCCAAAATGCGTTGCCACGCTTGGAATGGAACGATCGCGCTGCGAAAGAGACGCATTTATCAGCTGCCAGTTTGCCTCAGTGTGCGCAGGTAGAAATTTGGGCGCAGGGCGTATCCGGGAATGGATTTTGTTCCGGACGTTTTTTTGAAGTCCTTGTCGCATGCACGGATTGGATCTCCAAGTCTGTTTGAGCTTCCGTGATGCCCAAAAACCGCAGTTTCCGTGCGCAGGTTGAAAGGGGATTGGAAGTAGGAAACTTCCCGTTCGTATCATTTATAGAACAACGAAATGCTAAGTGAAATCTACCGATCGCGGCTGTTTGCGAGTGAGGAGGTGCTGATCAACAAACTACGACATGCAGATTTGGCGGCCAAGACCGCCCAGCCGGGTACGCTACTACGTACCCTAAAACGCTTTAATCTGCCTTACGCCTGGTTCAGGCGACACATCAGGGTCGACAAAAATGTAAGTTCTTTAGTCATTTGGTTCTTGGCATTTTAACCAATAAAATGACAATTACAAGAACTTCAAAAAATATTCAGAAGAACAAACAAACAAGTACAATTCCAAAACTCCGCAATAGAAGCACTGACGGCCTTTGCAGTGCCAACACCATCGTTCAAACGTTACGAGTCCTCTTAACGAGTGACGATCTGAAGGAAGTGAGTCAGCTTTCCTATTTTTTGGTTTTGCTAGAGCTGCACCCAAGGCCAAGTCCGTTCTCAATCGATGTGGTGTAATGATCAACCTCAAAAAAGAGTATCGTGTTGCAGCTCCGAGCACCAAACATCAACAGCACGCAATACAAATTCGGTAAAGAGCTCGCCCGGCTGATGACATGCGATAAAGGGTGCACCCATAATCTTCTGCAAATATTGGATAAAATGACCTCAGGTTTCTTTCTTTCATGTTCTTTTCGTGATCTTGAGAACAGAAAACAAACAGCCAAGTGAGGTGATGCCGCGATATGGGTGCCAAACGACACGATACGGAAATTTCAGGAAAACGCGATACGATATGGTCTGGGTGGTCGGGCGACTGGACAAAGCACGTCTGGGCAAGACCACTTTGACAAAGTGAAAAAGAGCAGAGCCAAAAGAGCACATCACCTATTTTGTTCCAATGGCTTAGGCTCAGGCTGATTTTGGTATCAGGCTCATGTTTAGGCTCAGGCTTTAGGCTTAGGTTTATTTTCGTGTTTGGGCTTAGGCCTACTCGTTTTTAGGTTGTGCTCTTTTGGACTCTGCTCTTTTTCACTTCCTCAAAGTGGTCTTGCCCAATACGGCTTTGCTCAATTGCTCGTCCGCCGTGGGCTAATATCGCGATAACGCATGTCGCGATAGGTTTTTGGCACATAGTATCGCAATATTAAGTCGATAACACCTTACGACATGCGTTTTGAAACATAAAAACAAACCTGAACATCGTTCTAAGTTGTACCAAACCATGCATGAGACACAAATGACCTGGTGAGAACACCTGAGAGGGCACGGAACACTCGTGCAGTAACCCTCTATCTTGTGAATTGATCGTGACGTGTCGTGACAATCCACTTTTTACTATATAATGGTATTCACCTCATTGTCCATGACCAGTTTAGCACGAAGTGGCAGTTGCATTGAATAATAAGCCCATAAACCGAACGTGAATACCAAGATTTCACGCTCTGAATAACATAACGTCAATCATGTCAATTTTTTCACTTCAGCTGATTTTGTGCCATCCTCATCTCATTTACCTTGGTACCTCAAATTTTGTTCACTATAGTGGAAGGCGTTTCAGTACTTGAACCACTTGACCTTCAAGTCGTTCACCACACGGAATGGAGAAATGTTCACTGCATAGTCGCTTATGACACGTGAAAATTTCGGGACATGACAAGTCGTTCACTACGTTTCTAGAGAAATTCACTACACGGAGGTTCACAATATAGGCGGCAGATATTTGCCGAAAATTTTGCTACAATCCGGTGGCGGTTCTTTCTGCCACTTATTTGCTTTCAGTTCTTTGATTCTGTTGCGATGAAAAGATGCCTGCCCAAAAATAATATCCTGATTTTTCATCACCGTTTTTGTCTGGAGCTTGCATCCATTTCTGACTAGGATTAAAGTGCCCTCGGGCAGCTGTATCTTGTTACGCATACCAAAAGCCCTAAAGTTCTGATGCTACAAAGGGGATAAACAAGTAAATTACTGTTTTTCTGATGCTATAATGGGTTAAAACTAGAGTGACCAGACTAGATGCAGCAAGAACTTCAAGATACAGGCGCCGCGGGCGGGGCGGGAGGCTAGACAATTTTTAAAGGCTTTTCGACGTGACACTGCCAAATAAACATCATGCAACTACCACAGTCAGTTTTAGCTTGAAATTTTTGTGACTAGTTTTGCCGAACTTTTTTTGTCAGCGCAGTTTGGAGTCTCAGTGCTCTTTAACTTGCGACCGCGTCCAGACCAGTTCTCGCGCTCGTTGCAATATTTTGCACTAGCGCTGGGTCGCCTTACAGTGGCGCTGGAAGTCGGTCTTAGAGCTCCTTCGTTGGTTAGCCGAAGTTGCAATAGAACCTGGGCTTGTCAATTGATTGAAAGGGCGGGACGAGTTGCTCGGGACTGAGATGTACCAAGTCAGATACTGCATCACGCTGGAACATGGGTAGATTGTCGAGACGGACTTGTTTTGGGATTGATTTGATCGTGACCGAAATGAAAAAACTGAGCTGGTCGGGACTGAGATGCTGGGATTTAGCTAATACTACTAACAGCGTGTCCTTAAATGTTTATTGCACAGTGTCAGGTCGAAAAGATTGTCTAGCCTCCCGCCCCGCCCGCGGCGCCTGTATCTTGAAGTTCTTGCTGCATCTAGTCTGGTCACTCTAGTTTTAACCCATTATAGCATCAGAAAAACAGTAATTTACTTGTTTATCCCCTTTGTAGCATCAGAACTTTAGGGCTTTTGGTATGCGTAACAAGATACAGCTGCCCGAGGGCACTTTAATCCTAGTTTTAGCCCTTTTTATTGCCACAGGCTAGATTGTTCGGGGGCATACTGAAGCCGAGACTCCTCCGGCATCGCGTTGCGATCCCGTCGGCGTGACTGGATATTCATCGGATTATGGAAGCCATAAATCCCCCGTCATCGCGTTGCGATCCCGTCAGAGTGACTTTATATTCATCGGTTAATGGAACCAACACTCCTCCGTCATCGCTTTGCGATCCCGTCGGTGTGATTGGATATTCATCGGTTGATCGAAGCCAACACTGCTCCGTCATCGCTTTGCGATCCCGTCGGTGTGACTGAATATTCAATGGTTTATGGAAGCCAGCACTCGTCCATCATCGCTTTGCGGTCCCGTCAGTGCGACTGGAGATTCGTCGATTTATGGAAGCCAGCACTCCTCCGTCATCGCTTTGCGATCCCGTCGGTGTGATTGGACGTTCATCGTTTTTTTGAAGCCAGCACTTTTTATTTTAGCACAATTCACATCTCGGTTACTAGCGAGTGACCGAAAAGAATTGGTAGAATTTTAGTACCATTCACTTCGGTTACGCGTGAGTGAGCGGCCGAAAAGTGTTGGTAGAATTTTAGTACCATTCACACTGCTCTTGAGTAACCGGAAAGCATTTTGAGAATTTTAGCACCATTCACAGTTGGGTACACTCGTGAGCAACCGAAAAGTATTGGTGGAATTTTAGCACCATTCACGCTTTGGTTACCACGAAAAGTAGGTTGTAACTTTATCTCAACCAGACACAAGTATGCCGCCAATACTGAATGAGTGAATGACACCAAAATTCTTACTGTAGTTTTCGGAGGCTGACCAGCTATTGAACTACGTGCTTGCAGTGCCGAGTCGCGACGTCGAATTTTCAAATTAGGCCAGGCCGGGCTTGAGTTTTGGCCAATCGGGTCGGGACGGGCCGAGGTTTTCCGGCTCGATCCTAATCCCTGTTGCTCAGTTTTTTGCGCAGAACAAAACTGAGAGCGATTTCCACTACCTCGCACTGAAAGTAAAATAAAAACCAAAAACGAAACCCGTTTCTGACCTCTTCTCGGCAGCCACGTCTTTTTCAGAGCCCGCTCTTCTTGAGCATCGTTGTTGTTGTTGTTGATCGGTCGTTGATTTGCCATCTGGTTAAATAATATTGCTGAATGGTGATTATGTTGTTGAACAACAGAAACAAACATCGACCCCCTCCAAAAAATACCCCCCAATCACCCCCGTTATTTGTAAGTAACTGAACAGTGAGATATATCGTGCCGGGCCGAGGTTGCTAATCCCCCACCCGAATGGACAAAAAACTTCAGCCAATTTTAGTCCGCCCCCCCTCCGCCCAGTATCCTTTCATTGCCACAAAAATGAAGAACAAACCCAAGCTAAACCGGCCCGGCCCAAACTTTCCGCAGACTCCCCGGCCGGGCCCGGCCCGATCCGAACCAAGTAGGGAGAGAGTTGACCCCCTCATCGGTTTCATCGGTTTATTGAAGCCAGTACTCCTCCGTGATCGCGTTGCGATCCCGTCGGCGTGACTAGATATTCATCGGTTTATTGAGCCCATAACTCCTCCGTCATCGCGTTCCTATCCCGACGTCGTGACTTGATATTCATCGGCTTATTGAAACCAGCACTTTTAGCTATTTTAGCACCGTTCACACCCCGGTTACTAATAAGAGACCGAAACGAAATTGGTAGAATTTTGGCACCATTCGCACTTTGGTTACCAGTGAGTGACCGAAAAGTAGGTTGTGATTCCTGTTCTCAAGCAGACACAGGTATTCCGCCTATACCTAAAGAATTCCTCTAAATTTCATTCCAGATTGACGAAAAAGTTTAAACTTTTCTCACAGGCCTCGAAGATGAAACACTTGAACATCGTGATGTAACTGAGGTCGATTGGCTGCTGTTCATGCCGGTTCTAGACAAAGCGATCATGAGTCAATCGCCATCCAGCAAGCAACGCCATGGACTAATTTTGCACGAACTATGAGAGAACAGATAAAGCTGTGAATTGTAAAATCTTTCACCTTTACTCTTTATTGATAGTTAGGTAATCAGATGAGATAATGATAATTCTCAAAGTTTGTCTTTTTTAGTTTTGGAGTACTTTGTTCGCGTAATCCACGTAATATTTTTATAAAATTCTTACTACAGTGTTTGGCAGCCGATCAGCTAACGATGTGTTAAGAGCACCTAAAATCTTACTGTAGTTTTCGACAGTTGATCAGCTAACAAACTGTGAATGACATCAAAATTCTCACGTAGTTTTTGGAAGCTGATCAGCTACTTTTGCCACCCACCGGCTAATGTCTAGTAAAAAAACAGAAAACTATCGCCGCCACGAACTGCTCAGCATAGATTAGGATTAGTCGGGCCGGAACCTCTGGCCGGGCAGGGATTTCCGATTTTTGACTCGTGCCGGATGGAAATTCGGACGGTCGGGCCAGGCCGGGCTGGATTTGCCATAAATAACTATACTCTAAAAATGTTTCCTTTTTATTAGCATTGCTTGACCATTTTTACCTTTAACCGTGAAATCCAGACAGGGACCTGGCCTCGGTTTCCTGTCCGAATCTAATCTCTGCTGCTCAGTTTTTAGCGCAGAACAAAACCAAGAACGAAACTCTAGCAAAATCAAAAAATAAAAACAAACCCCCGTTTGTGGCCTGTGCTCAGTTTCTATTTCGGTCACTTGTGAGTAACTGAACAGTGACATACAGTTTCTATTTCGGTTGTTGTTGCTCACAATTTTGCTCAATCGTAATTGTTCTTAACAAATTAGCTTTGTTCTTAGCTTTGGCACCAGTCGCATCACCCTTCGGTCACTTGTGAGAAACTGAATAGTGAGATATAGCTTTGGCACCACTTACATCACCCTTCGGTCACTTGTGAGTAACTGAACAGTCAGATACAGTTTTCACACCACTCAATCACACTTCGGTCACTTGTGAGTGACTGAACAGTCAGATACAGTTTTGACACCACTCAATCACACTTCGGTCACTTGTGAGTAACGAACGGTGAGATATAGCTTTGGCACCACTTACATCACCCTTCGGTCACTTGTGAGTAACTGAACAGTCAGATACAGTTTTGGCACCACTCGATCACACTTCGGTCACTTGTGAGTTACTGAACAGTCAGATATAGTTTTGGTACCATTCACGTGACACTTCGGTCACTTGTGAGTAACTGAACAGCCAGATACAGTTTTGGCACCATTCAATCACACTTCGGTCACTTGTGAGTAACTGAACAGTCAGATATAGTTTTGGCACCATTCAATCACACTTCGGTCACTTGTGAGTAACTGAACAGTCAGATATAGTTTTGGTACCATTCAGATGACACTTCGGTCATTTGTGAGTGACTGAACAGTCAGATATAGCTTTGGTACCATTCACATGACACTTCGGTCACTTGTGAGTAACTGAACAGTCAGATGCAGTTTTGGCACCACTCGATCACCCTTCAGTCACTTGTCCTGATGGACAAAAAAATGTCTACCAACTTTACTCGCCCCCCCCCCGCCCAAAATCCCTTCCTTGCCACAAAAATGAGGATTAAAAGATTTCTTGCCATATGAAAAACAACTCCAAGCCCCCAAAACAGAGCCCCGCCCCCAAAAACAGCGCCCTCCAAAAATATAGCCTTCTCACCCCCATCCCCAAAACAGAGCCCCAACCACCCCCAAACAGAGCCACCAAAACCCCCCGAATCGACAAAAAAGTTCAAATAAATTTTACTCCCCCCCCCCGCCCAAAATCCTTTCCTTGCCACATAAATTAAAAACAACCCCAACCCCCCATAACAACAGAGCCCCCCCCCCCCAAAAAAAAACAAAGCCCCTCCAAAAATATAGCCTTCTCACACCCACCCCGGTACATTAGGTAGGTTGATTGCAGGCCTTTCTGGTGGTACAGTAAGTTGATTGCACGCCTAGGCAGCCACACCACTATAATATAAAAATAGCGTTCGCCCAAAATCCTTTCCGGGCCAAAAAAATTAAAAACAACCCCAAGCCCCCAAAAAACAGTGCCCCCTCCAAAAATATAGCCTTCCCACCCCAACCCCCCAAAACGAAGCCTCAACCCCCCCCCCAAACCCCCTCCCGAATGGACAAAAAAATTCAATTCCAATTCCATTTCAAATCCAATTTTCATCCGCCCCCCTTTCCTTGCCATATGAAAAACAACCGCAAGCCCCCCAAAACAGAGCCCCGCCCCCAAAAACGGAGCCCAATCCAAAAATATAGCCTCCTCACCCCTACCCCCGGGGCCCCCGTCCCGGCCAAGTAGACAGAGAATTGAGCTCCCAAAATAAAACTCAGGCAAGCCGGGCCGGGCCAACCTGAAGCCAAAACGGGCCAGACCGGGCCTACATAGAGGCATCCACCGGGCCGGGGCTGCCAAAAAAACTGAGCCCCTCCTAAAATATAGCCTTCCCACCCCCCAAACAGAGCCCCCCCCAAACAGCCCCAACACCCCCCCCCCTGAAAAAACAGACCCCCCTCCAAATCTTAAACGGCCCCTGGCGCACCAGACTTTCCTTGCCACAAAAACGAAAAACAAAACAAAATGAAACACTGACCTTTTTGCCATGTTTCTTGTGAGCGTCTGTCATCAGACCACGCCCCTTTCGGAAATCCCTCTTCTTGGCATTCTGATGATGGTGTTGTTGTCGTCGTTGCAGATTTTGTTGCTAGCGAATCTGAAAAAAATGAAGTCGTAGGGTAATAAACCAGTAAATACCAGTGCAAACCCAATACCAATTATCAATATACGCTTAATTTCAGGCAAAAAAACCGAAAAACAGACGCACATTTGCCTTGCCCCACGGCCAACAATAAAAAACAACAACAAATAAAAGAAAAAATTGACCTTGTCGTCTAAAAAACACACACGCACCCATTCACGTGACCAACACGTGAATGAGACACGTCACCGCGGCAACAACCAATCACCGCAGCGAACGGCTGATTGCTCATTGGCTGACTCCGCCCACAGCGCGAAACACGCTGGGAAGAAAATTTCGAAATCTTTCGAAAACTTTCGGACGACCGTACGAACGATAGAAGCAAAAAATAAAAAATCGGGCTCCATAGGGCGGTACAAAATGACAAGAGCTTCAAATTGATATGCGACTCAGCCGGATTCATTCAGCTTCCTGGGAGGAGATAGTGTTTGGCAGAAAATATGTCGCCGCCGGACACCGCTTTTTTCAGGTGTCTGAAAAACCACTTTCTGCTGCACGGATTGCACCCAAATTCTCAGCGTTTTGTACAGACTGAACCAGCTCTAGAAAGCAATCAAAAAAATCTTCGAAAACAAAACACACGCCTTCACGCCAGCACCTCCGATTTAACATGTCAGGTATAGGGAAAAATCGGTTTTTCCAGCCTGCTGATGTTTCACGCACATGTCAATATTTCTTTTTGCCAAAAGCTTTACCTACATCAAGGTGCCTTTCATATACATATAAGACCAACAGCCAGTCTCAACTCCTTGCACTCAACTTTTCTAATAACAAGATACACACAACGCTAACGCGTTGTCTGAGATGGGAACGGAAACAAACGTTAAACAGGGTAAAATTTGACCAAATTATGACCGGTCCTAACAGGTGTGAACTAACCTTCAATATTGTAGTTGTGGATGAATGAAAATTTACTCAAGTGTGATTCTATTTCAACAGATGTGTTTCCATTCCTCAAACTACTTGTCGCTCACGTAGACCAAAAAGACCATAATATCGCTTTAAAAAGCATGATGATATGTGTCGAATCACTTGAGACATAATATCACGATATATGGACGATACGAGCCGCGATACGATTCGATGTGCGTATCGTATTGTATCGCGAACTGACCATATCGCGGCATCCCGACAGCCAAGTCTGAGCGTGGCTTGTTGACCGCGTGCCTGTGTGTGTGCTCTGAGTGCAACTTAGAGCAGGACAGCAGAGTGAAGAGCCTGTGAACGCCTTTTCTTCACTCAAACCTCAGTACAGTCTCAAAATTTGTTACCTGTCCAGCATTAGCAGATGAACCACAAGAACAAAGCTGAGTGTTTCCAATGCTTTTCTAATTGTGCGGTTTCCCCTTCAGCGTCCTACTCCAAGACCCATAAAAAATTCGGCCTTGATGTGCGACATTTAATGAGCGATATCATCAGCGTTCTTCCGAAACCGATACAGGACAAATTCCTCACCGAGGTCAGTTCTCATCGCTGTCACCATAGGTAGGTGCCATAATGTGGTTGCCATTTTGGCTTCGGAACAAGTGCACGCAAGACACGGGATCACAATTTACAGAACCAGCGTGTTTGTGATCACTGTCAGGAAAAAATGGCTCATGAAAGTAAAAACAAGAACAAAAATGACCAGACGGAAAAGAAATCAATCTACCAGAGCTTACTACTTAAAGCCCCGGGGGCTCTTAGCGGAAATTGGTGGAAAATGGGCCCTCCGAGCAAAAATAAAATTCCAATTTAAGCCCCCAGGAGGCTTTAAGTGGAGACGTTTCCACTTACAGCGCTCGTGGCTTTAAGCGGAAAACAGGGTGTTTTCAGCATTGTTTAGTGGGGTCCCATAGAGCCGTATTTTGACATTCTGATAAGATATTTGAACACCTGCTTATCTTCATCAAAACGTGCTAAAACAACAGAAAAGATGGTCAATGCAGCCCGGCCCAAGGTCCTCTGTGCTCATTCAAGAAACTGTGTATTGCAGGTTGAGTGGCATTATGAGTGCGACGCTCAACAGTGCGGCAACAGCGAGACCTGGCTGACTTACGAGTTCACAGTACCACAACAACACATTCAACATGGAGAGTCACTATCCCAATCGATCAGAATTGAGGCCAGCAGTGATGACAGAGTTTGTCGTCTATGCGAAGGAGCGGTCGTCTTCGAGTCCAGGATTAAGTCATTTCCACAATATCTGATCGGGCAAGCACCAGCGGGCGACACCATAAACACGGAATCAATCGAATCCAACGAATTTAATCTCGCGAACTATCATTATGATGTATTGGTACTTATGCTTGAGCAGAAAGCTCCCAAATATAGTCATATGTTAATGTTGTGTGCCATGGAAGGCGAATCAACGTATCTAGCAATAGATGATCAACGCAAACAACCGCAAGTGATTAAACAAGAAGAGTTGTTCTTCGTGGGAGATATCGTAGGTATCGCAGCCAAACTGCGATAGACCACGCTCGGTGGGCTCCGGTGTGATACTAGTTTCTTAGTTTCTTCAAAAGACAATCTAACTTTTTTGTGTTAAGACGTAGGGCCGGTCAAGACGTAAGGTTCGGCGACACGTAGGGTTGGACAAGACGTAGGGTACAAGCGGCAAGACGTAGGGTTCACTGGTCAAGACGTAGGGTTCATGAAATGTAAAAAGTTTGAAAAGTGGTAGGAATCTGCCATGCATGGAGATGTATCACCGTGGTTCAGTGCATGGCATGCACCCGCTCTGTTTCAAGTCATATTGAGCATTGGATATGCACGATTGGACCGTTTTATCCGAAACATCACAAGTTGTCAAAAATATGACATATACCACTTACAAGGTAAATGTTCAATTAGCACGCACGCAAGCTGAAATGAAGCTGGCACGTGCGTATCTTCACCGATTTCAACCATTCAGGTACCAAACAATTCCGGCTGCGATGCTGAACACATTGGTTGTACTCATTTCACGGTTGCTTAAAGTTTCGTTGGTCAAATGAGCGATATACGCCCATGTGCACCTGCCATGGTACATACATACATATGGCAGGTGCACACGGGCGTATATCGCTCATTTGACCAACGAAACTTTAAGCAACCGTGAAATGAGTACAACCAATGTGTTCAGCATCGCAGCCGGAATTGTTTGGTACCTGAATGGTTGAAATCGGTGAAGATACGCACGTGCCAGCTTCATTTCAGCTTGCGTGCGTGCTAATTGAACATTTACCTTGTAAGTGGTATATGTCATATTTTTGACAACTTGTGAAGTTTCGGATAAAACGGTCCAATCGTGCATATCCAATGCTCAATATGACTTGAAACAGAGTGGGTGCATGCCATGCACTGAACCACGGTGATGCATCTCCATGCATGGCAGATTCCTACCACTTTTCAAACTTTTTACATTTCATGAACCCTACGTCTTGACCAGTGAACCCTACGTCTTGCCGCTTGTACTCTACGTCTTGTCCAACACTACGTGTCGCCGAACCTTACGTCTTGACCGGCCCTACGTCTTGGCCAGATAACTGGTATACAATACCCCTTGTTTGAATTATCAAAGTAAAAGCTGGTGCGCGCGATGTTCTCGTTTGTTTGTTCTTGTTAACCGTTTCAACAACGAATCATACACGTCACGTTTTTTGACTTTGACATGCAAAATCGATTGAGAAAATCATTCTCCTTTTTACACGTCATAATAAGAAAGAACAGTACACAGAAGTCGATAATGAAGATAAACTAGCATAAGCTGCCAGAAGACTCAATGCCGAGTCACTCTTTTCTCCAGGCCACCATCTGACGTTACTTTCATATCTTGAAAGACGTTGGTTCTTTTCCAGCAGATATCCATCCCTTTCGACACACATTAGTGTGTTCTTGTTCTTTCGTCACAATCTTTTGCGCATCAGCTGAAGAAAAATATGAAAATTCTCTACCTAGTTTGTTTAAAAACGTTCAGGGGCATGGGCGGCATCAAGTTTGGTGATTGGTCAGGCTCTGCCTCATTCACTATTTTGTCTCGATGACATAGACTTGCTGATGCCGGAGCTCAAGTTTGCAGAGACTGACCGATGCGATAGCCCTCGGGGGAGCTCAAGTTTGCAGAGATTGACGGATGCGATAGCCCTCGGGGGAGCTCAAGTTTGCAGAGATGGACCGATGTGATGGCCCTCGGAGAGCTCAAGTTTGCAGAGACTGACGGATGCGATAGACCTCGGGGAGCTCAAGTTTGCAGAAGCTGAACGATGCAATGGACCTCGGCGGAGCTCAAGTTTGCAGAGGCTGACCGATGCTGTGTGGCCTGCGGTCGCTTTGTGCCAACAGTACTTTAGCGTATTGCTTCTCTTGTGCCTCACTGCATGCATGCGTGTGCAACTGGACGTGTTTCGTGTGAACGTAGAGATTCGCAAATCATCCAGATTCAACGTTACCCAGTTGTATTGTTGCAAGGTGCAAGTTCAGTAAAGCAATATATCGAGAAGTGAAACAAGTTTGTAAAAAAACACCAAAGTAAACCAATTCACCACAAGCCAACGTTCTCATTAGTTATACGGTTTCTTGTGCTTTGTCTTCATTGTTATTCATCCACTTTCTCATATCCATTCAAGTTCTTTCCATCCAACTGCTCTCCATTGATATTCAGATTGAGCATGAACATTGAGCCATATGGACATTTGCACACCAGTCCATACACTGGGGCGAGCGAAACACTTGCCACTCGGTGTATAAAGGCTTCACATCGTTGGTTCTGTCGCATGGATTGACAACATGGTCGTTCCGCAGTTGTAGTGGTTGTTGGCATGATGAGAGGGCTGTGCATGAAGAGTCGTTTCAATTGATCACAAAAAACAATAAAGCAGATTAAAAAAATATCACGCACATACGGTGAACACATATACCAAAACTGGAGTCCACAGAAAATTCCACCCACGCTCATCATTCAGGACTATACTTCCGTTGACGGACCGCAGTTAACGATATGCGTTGACGCAAACAATTAGCCAAGACTCGCACAAACTTATAATACCAAATTACAGACCATAAAAATTGACGTATTGGGTGGATTATGATGCTGGGAGCCCGCTTGCCATAGGAATCCAAGTGATGTATTGGTCTATACCAACACCTATACCTTCAAGGACGTCTTGATATATCCACAGTGCGCGTAGTGAGATCAGATAGGATGGCACACTCGCGCGTGTGAGCTGCCCATAATAAATAATGCATGAGCTGAGGAACTAAGTTATGCGACCACCCCCCATTATGAAACACTATAAAAAGACAAACTGCTCTAACACGGGTGTCCGTTGTTGGGAACAACGCAGATCGAATCTTTCATGTGCCCTGTTCCTGAGGGCACTTCACTTTTGTGATGAAACAGCCTTGGCAGCCTTTGGGTCGTTTCGTTCTAAACTTCAACCCAGCCAGCTGCTGTTTCAAAATAATTCGGGTATAAAGATCAAAAGGGTTCTTGTACAGGGACTCATAGTGTAGCCTGTATGTCTTTGATTATTACACGGTAAATCAATGTACGAGGACCAAGGTTACGGTATTGTAGATCTATTATGATACGTTACGGGTAATCAATACATTACCGGGTTACGGTATCGGACGGATTTCTTGATGGCTATATGGGATGGCGTGATGATGCTGGGTGATAATATGCCTCTGGGTATACAGCGGATCCAGAAGGGCGGCTCCTTTTATCGGGACACTATATCACACGATCACCTGTCCATGATTAGTCACCGATGGTTAGGTTTGGTACGCATGGATAAATTGGGAAGCATAGGTGTCACATGGGGTGTCACATGCGTGTGACGACATATGTACATATTTGTGTCACCACCCAGAGACTGTCCGGAATGTGATGTACGTCAAGGGATGTCATGTGTAGGTGGGTGTTGTTCGTTATGGCAGTTTCTCTTCACACAGGTTATGATTGAGACAGCGCGACGATATTGAAACGGATGTGATCAGGGTTGGGCAAAAAAATTTTTTTTTTTAAAAAAATTTAAAAAAAAGGTTTTTGAAAAAATTAAAAAAAAATTTTTTTTTAAATTTTCGGGGGAACAAAATGTTCCAAAACGTCCAAAAATGGCCTTTTTGGGGGTTATTTTTTGTCATTTTTTCTCAAGGGTAGAAAAATTTTCTTCACAAAATCACCTTTGGGGCATGTATTTGGTACCTAAGATACCCCAAATGATGTTATTATACCTTCCCGTGATACTTGGGACACAGTATGCACGTGCCCACATGGTACTTCGATGTCATACCCCATCAGGTCGGTCATATACGACTGATTCAGCTACCCGACAAGTATTTCTGCAGCTTATATTCTCAATTCTGTGTGGTTTATGAGTGAATCCTGCTTATTCGGTCACAAACTGTTGTGTCCGATACCACAGAGCAGCAATCATCGGTCCATATCAAGCACAGACTGTTGGATCGCACCTAAATGACGTAAACACCCTTGATAAGTGATGCAAACCAAGTCACAAAAGTGACTTGTCAATTAAAGTTGCATTTTTTTCGCGATTTTGCGCGTTTTTTAGGCAAATTTTGTAAAATTTCCCCGTATCTCAGACTTTTTAAAAAAAAATTTTTTTTTTAAAAAAATTTTTAAAAAAAAAACTTGTTTAAAAAAAATTTTTTTCCAACCCTGGATGTGATTATTCTAAATATAACGTCTGACTAAAAGCATCAGACAAACGAGGCCCCGGATGCAGCACATAGGCAATAATAATGTAAATGCAACGACATGCTCTGTGTCCAGGTAGAAATAATATAACTGTAGCTACTGTAGGTAACTACAGTGATGCTCACCGTATCAGGCTACTTTGCGTTTGCTAACGAGTCCCGCGCGCGCCCATTTTATGTATCAATACAAAGCAAGGCAGCAGCCGGGCTGTGTTCGCACGCACTAGCGCGCGTTTTTCCCGTCTCATGCTTGTGGTAGGCAGCATGCGGCAGTTCAAACATTTTGGGTTGGTAGTGCTAATTATCAACTGCACACAAGAGTGCACATATGTATGTGTCAGAGCACTGTAGGTGCATATTTTGGGGTTTATACATATCAGCTTAATTTTGTGCATCAATGTTTGGAAATAAAAAGCGAATACCATTTCCACATCATTACGTACATGTGATCTCAAAAAGCACTAAATTGCTGTTTTTAGCGAGAAACCTAACTAATCGTTCGGGCCTTTCGATCGCTGATCATCGATAAGTTTTCCAGGTGAATGCCGGGTCTTCGAGCCTGACCGGCGCAAGCGCGCACATTTTCATTCAGACTTCCGCGCTTTTAATTCTCTATGCTCCCATAAAAAATTGGCCACTTTGACATATTATGAGGCCTGTCAGGGACACATCAAAGCGCGCACTGTGTGTGACAGCTGACAATTGCACACATAAAGCGCGGGCCAAAAGACCGCCGTCACACACTTTTCAATTCATTCATTGCTTTTTTCTATCCCTGTTCTGAAAGTTTGAGCCAACATTTTCCATATGCAAACAAGACAAACACCAACACACAAACACAACAAACAACACAACCCCCAAAACCCCAAAAAAAAAAAAGAAAAAATTAAAAAAAAATAATATATAAAAAAAAAGAAGAGCTCAAAGGCGGTCATCCACCTGCAGGTTTGTGTGTGTGTGTCAGCAATTTGAAATCAAATTGAAGTGGTCTTACCCAAGCGTAAATTTTCGGACAAGCCGAAACTGCACTTCAAATATTTTGGCTTGATAGACTCGCTAACGAACTAAAAATTGATTGTTCTCCAGTTTCCACGATTTCCTCTTTGTTTCAGTAAAAGTAGCCGGCGGCGTTCGAATTGTGACGAAACCGAAAGCTCATCACGAACACATGACCAAAAAGGAAAGGCATGAGAACGAGGAACTAGAACAACTGTAAGTTGACATTTTTGAATGCATGCATGTTCTGGTATGCACTGCTGTTGCCTGGATCTCAGATTTTGTCTACGTGTTTCAGAGGTCCGAATGAGGAACAAAAACAAGTGGTCGCTGGTGTTCCCGTCAAGGTCGTTGGTTTTCTGTGTTTTGTGTCAGCTTTTAGCCTTTTTCATTTATGTTTTCGTTGGTGCACTCGCTCGCCTCGTCCTGGCTTCGGCACCAGATGGTTGCCCGTCACGTTAACCATCTGGGCCCGGTCCACAGAAGCGGATTACCTTAACCTTAACACTAACATTGACACTTACGCTAACACTAACGTTGATACTAACACTAACGTTGACACTAACACCAACACCAACGCAAGGATTTTCTCTTTTCTGTTTCTTTTTATGTTAGCGTTTGTGTTAGTGTTATTGTAAACGTTAGTGTTAGTGTAAGTGTCAATGTTAGTGTTAGTTTAATCCGCTTCTGTGGACCGGGCCCTGTTCATGCTTATACCGTGCTTATACCATGCTCATACCGTGCTTTTTGCCACTTTATCGCTGTCAACCTTGAGCTCTCAGTTCATCAACAGCCGCATTATGTCCACGGCAGCGCAGCCAATCTAATTTCGAAGCCAACGCAATTTAGGGCGACAAAGATTTCCCGCCAGACGCCGTGCGTTCGTATCACGAGAAGCCAATGCCAACTAATCAACCCAAAGTGCACCAAAGTCACGGCCACAACATTCAACAACCGAGAAAGTGAACGGCCCCTGACATTGCGATAATGAGCTGAATTCCGCTGAGATACACTGGAAAATGTTGTGATAAACTTTTTGGAAGATTTACTATTTTTTGAGAAAACAGATTCTTTCTATAAATCGATGCAAGATCTTGTGCTAATGTCGCTGGTTTGTTACGGTTGATTACGGTATGATATCAATATGTATACGAATGGAGAGTTCTCGGTTTTATTAGGTTTTCTTTTGGGATGCTTTGGGGTTCAAGGTATTCTGTAGATAATGCTCACATTTTGCCTTCAAGTGTGTGTTATTGTTTTTGGTTTTGCTCTCTTGGCTTCTCAGATGTTTCTTGCATGTAAGGTAGTTTATAGTCGTATGTTCCTGTCGTCAATGCACATCATCAACTCAGCCCTAATACCGTGTTCGCGCTTGTTTGCGTTCAGGACCTTAGTTGACGATTTGCATTGATGACGACCAAACGATTAGCCAATGCCAATTGGCGCGGTTAGTTCGGGCAAGTATTTCACTGGGTTCGGGTGATTGTGGCTCTTTCCCACCGCACTTGTCTTTTCAAATTCTACCGTTCTATTCTGTTTCTCAACATTTCCTACTTACTAGGTACATATATATAATAACTTGAAAATTTTCAAACATCATAACATTGCCTTCATGTCAGTGTCCCGAACGTACCATGTCAGTGCTTCTGCTAAGAGCGATGCCGTGCACATATTTTTCCAATCTATCTGCAATATATTTTTTCTGCTGTATTTCATTTCTACAAATCAATCGTCAACACTCTTGTGCTATGGCAACATGGTTGTGGTAACAAACGCTTCTTTTTATTCAAATTACTGTATATGCTCTAATTCTCGAACTTCTATCAAACCTTGATTTGATTCAAAAATTATATGCTAACCATTTCTAATGAAACGAAGATATGAATGCCATTATCAATGCTGTGTTGTTGTTCGGCATCTGTGTACGCATACACTGTTTCTTCTTTTTCTATGACCAATCTTCAAATGCACTAGTGAAAGGCGCACTCAAAAATTATGTTACGGTACGTATGAAAGTATATTTCTGCCGGGTATAAAACAAAAAAAGCGGTTGTGGTCCATGTATTTGGCGCACCACTTGCCTGAAATCATTTCCATTCCATTTACCACCGCCGGGCCGCAAATTGTGACGCCGGTGGTCGAAAAAATGACCATAGGCTGTTTTCTCGTCTGCACACGACAAGACGCACTGATTGAAATTGAAATAAAGTTTTTTTATGGTATAGGGGACATTTAGCAGCACGCTCGCAGTCAAAACAGGTCGTCATGAAGAAGTTTTTCTCGCAAACCAAATGGTCCCCTGAGGCCGGCCAAGGTTGGGTGTGTCTTGGGTGTATGATTAATTCGCGTTATTACCGACCACGCAGGCTGTCTGCCAGCTTTCAATATTGAATACCAAGTTCCGCCGGAAAATGGTTTGTTTGACGACTGCCCTAACCCCACCCGGGAGGTAATCCAAATGCCTGTGAGAAACTTTAAAGCGCATGATAAGAAAGCCTGGTGTTTGCGATACTTATGTATAGCTTAGTCACTGGGTTGGTGGTGCATGCAGTGAGAAAATTTTGGCAATGGCAACATATACGTGTATTTCACATGGCGCATGTCCGGCGTAGCATAAACCGATTTCGGTAATCCACTTTTTGTGTGAGCCCTACGTCCATTTCAGCACTGGACCTGGGTTACTGTGTGTTTTGTTCATCAACGCATGGAAGCAATTTCTTTCCGTGCGCCACCGAACTAAACTCGCTGTATTTTGGTACGCAACTTTGTGCCAAATCAGTGTCATGTGCACTTGTCCGCGGGTCACATGGTGCCAAAAATGCATAACAAAACAAAGCACAACGACGCGGAAATCGGGAAGAAATGTCTCTGAACATGCGTTGTGTGAGCGAAGCATTGTCTCCGTGGGGTACTGTGTGCTGCACCGCGCCAGTCTTTGGCAATTTGTTGCTCCGTCCGTCTGGTGCGTATTCCGTGGCTTACTGACCTTGTCGTCGCAACTCGTAATCGCTAATTATACTCCGTTTTCTGTATAGTCTCTGTCAGGGTCTTTGTGTCGCAAAGGCTTTCGCCTTTTTTTAAATGGTTCACTCGTCATGTGTCTTCGCGATGGTGGCATACTGCTTGTATCGCCCACTTCTGTCCGCCCCGGGTACGACAACAAGTATAGAAAGTATGTACGAACAAAGAGAATTGCCGAACGATGGTTTGTGGCGCCAAGTGCCTTCGCATCTGGCACATCGTGACTTTCTCTCGTTATCTTTTCGTGTCGAGCAGATCCTGATCCGTTTTTTTGGCTGCGCCGAGCCCTAAACACCGCATTTTTTTGTCGTTTCTGCGGTGGCGTTATCAGTGTGGGATAAATATCGTTTGTGCACGATACGATAGCAGCCCAAGAAGGTCGCATTTTTCTCAACGAACGAGGCGCGCACGGTCTAAATTTGTAGCTGCGCGGTGTCACATCGAATCTAACGTAAACCTGTGGCCTGGCCTCCATGATGGTCTTAGTGACTCACAATATCACGCATAGCGCCAGGGAGCATAATGTTTCTTTCTCGTATATGCACAGTGCTAGGCTAATCCCCGGAACTTGTCAGTCACATCCAACTGACTGACTCGGGATCATAAATCGCTTTTGAACCGAGGTCGATCTTCTCGTCCGCGACCGCCACCGCCATGCATTCTGCTTTATCTTATCAGTTGCGGGTCTGGCGTCGGACCAACGCGCACAATTCCCCCGTCCAGCATTAGGCTGCCTACAGACTCGCTCTGATGTATTACCCCTGATCTCAAGCTTCTCCATAAAGTTGAGATTTGTCAACAACCAAGCAACTCCCAACAATGGTGGGGCACACCAGCAGGCATCATTGTGAATCCGCATGATACTACATGGTACTGGTGCAATGTGGCCGAATTTCTTGTCCCAGATATTGCGTTGTATATAATAGCAGACTGCTGCCTTACCTGCATATATGCACTGTACCCCCGGGTCAGGCGTACCGCCCGCACACTTACAAAAAAGTATATTTTGGCAATTTTGTGCTTTTTTATTCTTGCGCGCTTCTGCGACCTGTCTCTGGTACTTGACAGCCCCAACCGATTCAGTCAAATTGATAGCTGCCGCAAAGCGGAAGTTGCCGCTTATTGCTGTCTTTCGAACCGGTTTGGCACTTGCTAAACGTTCATGCTGTAACCGTCATTATGAAGGAAATCGACGATGTACCGATGGCCCATAAACGCATGCAAACCTTTGTGCTGGTTCTACGTCACATTGCACGTGGAAGTAATTGTGCACCTGAAACGACACAACCGCTTCGGCTAAAGTTTAGCTGTGCGCTTGCTTGACACCTTGCTTGCATCATTTGTTGATGTATGTATAGCCTGTAAACCACTGCGTGTTGCGTTTCTCCCTCCAATTGCGGTTTTGCAGCGCAAAGTGCACGCCCATCTTGGGGGAGATTGAGCACACCACCACCGCGTCTGACGGTGTTTGTGCTGCAGCGTGCGTGCCTTCCATTTATTTTCGTCATGCCTTGAATGCTTAAATGTTTTATGTTTTTGCTTGTTTTCGCGTCACAATATTTCTTGCGTAGGTGCGGGCTCATCTCGAACGGTCCACTTGTTTACGCGTGTTTGCGTCGAGCGAGCGTATGCCGCGCCAAAAAACCGCAGCTTTTGTTCCCGCCCACTGCTCGAAATTTGAATTCCATCAGATGTCAAGCTGACCCGACGGGGCTTTGAAGTCTGCTGCATTGTGTGTGTGTGTGTGTGTGTGCACTTCACTCAAAAAAGTTGTTAGTTCTGTATTTGCGCGGTGTTAGCGCTACACGCTCTATACATAGAGCAGCGCACTCCAAAGTCAGCGACATCAGGAACAAGTACTGTATGTATCAAGTCAATTTGCGTTCGTTCAACTTGCAGAAAACAAACGTCTGTTTGGGACGGCGCGAAAACGAAGCACATAGAAAAAGTCGGATGCAAACATACAAAATTCTGCTGCCGCTTATAGAGTGTGCCTAAATGCAAAACGATGTCGCAGACGACCAACCAACAAGCGGTCATTTTCTGAGTTGCACTGATTGTCGTCTGAAATGGCCTATACAGTAATCCAGCGCAAACACCAGCACTACGGCGCGTGTGGTGGTGAGACAGGCGGCAGCAGCAGCAACTGCGGCACGGCCATCGCACTCGTCTCGCCCACCCAATACCGCGGTCATGCGGATGCGACCGCGCATTTGCATTATTTATACAATCGACGTGGCAAATTGCATTATTCATCGATCGCAACGAAGAATAATGCGACGTCATCAAGTCCATCATTGCACGGTCCTCCATCTGCTGTGACGTCCAATTATCATGTCATTTGTCCCTCGCCATCAATGCCTAGTCGATTACTGAACAATGTTGATACACAACTGGATGATACAAGACGTTACTGCTCGCAACAACGCAACGGCGCCGCCGATTCGCCGGGTTTGATGAATTTACTTAATTTTGGGGTAATATGCACACACACCTGCTGTTTTCGGGTGTGGTTCCTTTGCCAGGTAATTTTCTTTTCAAAACATCGTGTCAGCGCACGCTATGAAGATTAAAACGAAGAGTAACCGAACTGGTTTTGACCCACAAGCTGCTGCTTTCGGCCGATGTAGTTGTAAGACGTGCAGTCTTAAAGTAATTTATCAGCCACATTCAGAACTTCAACACAATTGGTCAAAGAAACTGAAAGTGGCCAATTTCCTAAACATTTGTTTTCCGGTGCTCGTGGTCGCTCCGGCAAAGGCATACTTAGTACATGAATACGTATTCTTCTTGTAGCACAAGCCATGAGCAAAAAAACAATACCGGTTCGGCAATTACCACGTCGTGCCACGCAGGAAATGGTGACATTTTGCGTGCGTCACGGATTCCCAATTGGACAAAAGTGCACGTACCTACCGTGCTTGTGCTAATTGGGACAACTGTTGCTCACGCACAGCATTATGTGCACACTGTAGGAAAAAAGCCAAGACATTCCTTATATGAGGAGTATCGTGGTTTGGTGTAGGTTACATATCTGCCATAGCTCCCAAATCCCTAAACTGCGACTGTCAGACATAATCTATCAACCTCAACATGCGCACTCTTGTAGGCCCGAACAACATCGACTTTTCAGTTGTGACCCCGTCACCAACGAGCGTACCCGAACGGACGTTCTGGCTGACGGGACTGATGCGCCGTTCAAAATCGTTGGAGGTGTCGAAATATTTGCACGAGCAGAAACAAACGGCAGCCTGCTGCGCATGGTCGCATTATTTGGACAGCGGAAACCATCAGCATGACGACCATGACGAGCACGAAGCCAAGAACAGACAGATCAGATTTGCTCAGGTTCGGGATTTTTTTAGAGGCGGACGAGCAGAGCAAAGCACATTTGAGCAAGACTACATTGAGCAAGTGAAAAAGAGCAGGGGCCAAAAGAGCAGAACCTAAAAACGAATAGGCCTAAGCCTAAGCCAAGCACAAAACAGGCAAGACCAAAGCCAAGCCAAGCCGAACCAAAATCAGCCCCCGCAAGCCACACAAAACCCCCCGCCCAAGACCCCCAAGACCACGAAAAGCAAAAACAACCCCCGCCCAGGACAAAACAAAACAGAACAAAAAACACCAAACCACACGCAAAAAAAAAACACCCACAACACCCCCCCACGACACACCCCACCACCCCACCCCCCCCCCCCCCACCAACCCCCCCCCCCCCAACCCACCCCCCCCCCCCACACCACCAACCCCCCCCCCCTTGGTTGATTTTGCTGTCTTGTTGTGTTTAAAATTTGTTCTGGAAATTGTATTTAAATCAGATATACATCCCGTTTCAGTAGCACATCATGTTTCTCTCGTGAATCACGGTTTCACGGCCGAGGTATGGGAACATCTTGGTCAAGCGTTGGTCGATATGTTTCTGATGCAGGAACAGATACAGGTCGGTGTTCACCACATCTGTTTCCGTCACCACACGTCAGACACACCCTTAAAACCCACAGCTGCGCTTGCAGGGTTACCCGGAAGCGCGTCGCGCCTGGATGCACTATTTTGCGTATCTGATCGACCAACTGTCCAGCGAATTCACGCGACAGGCGCAGCAAAAGGATAGGCTGGCTGATTTGGAAAGAAAGAACAACGAATCGGAACATAAAGCTGAAAACTCAAAATATGGGACGCAAAAGTGTGAAGTTGGCAACAAGAAAAACAGAAAATCGCGATCGGAAGAGCAGCCACCTCCGATCGACGTCGTTGTGGAGCAAAGGCGTGCTTCCACCCTTGTATGAACCATTGGCTTGCAATCTCGTCGTGCGGAAAGATTAGAACAGATATGACATAACATGCTGCCTTTTTACGTCAGGCCAGAATATACAGTATGATTATGCACTCTTATCCTTCATATATTTGTACCTATATGTATATTATATGACAACTCATATTTTTATTTTGCCGCATATATATTTTTATTTTTATCTTGTGAAGTCTGCAACCGACCGTGCAAGCCTTATGAACCGAACTTCCGTTGACATGCATTTAACACCGGGTGATGCACAATGGCATCGATATTTTTGTTTAAGTGTTTGTTTGCAATTTATTGACAATATCTATCTCAAATAAATAAAATTGCAATTTATTGACAATATCGATTTGCAATTTATTGACAATAAAGTGCAAACAATGTAATCACGCACATTTCGAAACTTTGGAAGTTCTGGAGTGGGGCGCCTTGTGTGCTTTACTGTGCATTTTGATCGTGCGGTGGTGAACAGTGTGCTTACAATAGCTCATTGTATCGTTATCGTGTTTTGTATCTTTCATCTGTCAAACATGCCATGCTCCTTGTCATGTCCATGAAACATCAGCACGAACGACAGGCAAGTGTTTACTGCTCATTGCAACCGCCACTTCGTCCGCATATCAAAACTTCTAATAAAAGGACACCAAGTGCCCATAAACACACATCGCCCCTACCAAGCTCAGATACATAGAGGGGCAGAATGTGGGGTTTTTAATCGCTGGGGGGCGAGCTAACCCAGCACCCCCAAGCCAACTGAACATTCAGCTGCATTCGGTGCGTGTCGTGCAACTTCTGGGTGCACGTTGTCCTTGGCTTCCAAGGCAACCAGCACAATGCATGGGGTGTACGGTATTTCACGTGAGGTCTTTTCCAAGTGACATGAGGTATTGTCGCCAGGGTTGGGCAAAAAACGTTTTGTTCTCAAAAAATCGTTTTTTTTAAAAACCGTTTTTTTTAAAAAACGATTTTTTAAAACGCCCAGATGACCAAAATATGGCCCCCAAAATATTGGAAAACGCTCATGTTGGGAAGAAAACGTGGTTAGATGAAGTAATTCTATGTGTTCTGAAGCAAAATAAACGGGTTTCAACCCTTTTCTAGCGAGTTGCTAAGATCCCATATCAGACCCGCATCGTGGGACCAACTTTGGCCGGGGTCATCACTGAAAGTCAAACTCCGTATATCGACGTATCTCGACAAAGTAAAAATTGGTCGAAAATTTTTTGAGAAAAATGGGACAAAAAATTGATTTTCTTTGATAATCAGGGTACTTTCCCTGAAAAATCAGGGAAAATCAAGGAAATTCAGGATTTAAAAAAATGAAAAACGACCCAGGCGTTTTTTTAAAAAACGTCGTTTTTAAAAAAAAACGCCGTCGTTTTTTTTGCCCAACCCTGATTGTCGCAGCATGAGGTTTTTTGACTTGCGCCGCATGAGGTGCTGTCCAGCATGAGGTCTTTTCGCACAGGAGGTATTGTCGCAGAATGAGGTATCGTTCCCAGACCCGAAAACTGCGACCTGACCACCTATTCAGCGTAATAGCTAGAAATGTAGAAGATTGCGGCAGGGGTCGCGTGAGAGTTTTTTTAATGAATGTTAGTCCAATACATTGGTCACATAAAAACAGGGGGTCAGAATTTTTGTGGACAAAAGCTGAAGGTCCTACCGTGGCCAGACTTTTGAAAAAGTTCTTGTTTTTTAAAGAAAGTCAAAACTTTTTAGAAAAGCAAAAACAAGCATAGGATTTTTTCGACTTTTTCGTCCCCAGAATGCACGAAATTTGCTCAATTTTCACCCCAAAATGCAAAATTCGTGTGAAAGTAGTTTGCAGCCACGTTTTTTGTCACTTGTGCTCAATTCCAACACCTTTAGTCAAGTTGTTATTCAAGTTTCTTTACATACAGATGCTTTCCTTTCATATTTTCTTCGATACCGGAAGAAGTCCATTTCGCCTACTTAAAAAAACAAAAAACTTTTATCAAGAAAAAGAAAAAAACGATTTTTTCTTTTTTTTCAACGCTGGTTCTTGATTATGACACGTCACAAAACGTTCTGGTCATGGACAATACAAAATCCAATGCGAAAAAAATCACATCATTCTTATACTGATTTTGGGGTACTAGTTTTTTTTGGTTGGGGTTTTCAACTAATAAAACAGGCGGCCTCAGCATGTCTACACTCGAATTCAATTTCGACCAAGCAGGTGTTTGTGTTTGTGAATAGCGCGCCGAGTCCAGTAAAGATATCATGTCAAGTACGTTTCAGGAGCATTTGTTTTCACTACTCTTTTTGTCTCGCTTTCGGCTTAACTTGTGCCCATTTTGCTTTTATTCCTTTGTAATTAACAAATTCATAAAATTTCAGGTATACAACACCAATCGCACCACGACTATAGCTATGCAACGTTGCAAGATTACCAAAAGCTACGGCACCGACTTCGATTGGTAAGTTCCTTGGAACACATGATCGCCAACCAATTGTCAAGCTTGGATTGATTCTTTTAAAATCAATTCTTTAACTTTTTGTACAATAACTAGTTTAAAGCTACCTGAGTTTTCCATAATCAGCCCCCCTCCCCGAATAGAGCAGCCCTCCGAGGGCACTATTCGAAAACGTTCCCAATAGAGCCCCCGGAAGCTATTTCGGTAACATGTTTGAAACAAAAACGGCGGATTTCCCACCTTTTTCCGAATAGAGCCCTGGGGGCTACAAGCTCAGTAGTGAGAAAGGTCGGTGTGAGCTTGAAACAGTGTGCGCGCTGAGCAAGCAGCAGACGCGCGTTTATCTGCGAAAGGTCAACTTTGACAATCTGCTGTGCAAGTGAAAATCTTTGTTTGCAATATTGTTTGTTTAAGGTAGTTGCACAAGCGTTTTAAACGACATTATGAATTTCGTAACCTTTTATGGAGCCGTTTTGATTTCATGCTGTGATCAGTTAAAGGCAAACCAACCGTACTTTGACGTGGCTACAGTAACCCGTGTGTTAAAGG
This sequence comes from Rhynchonema sp. JSB1_4, assembly GCA_030248065.1. Lineage (NCBI taxonomy): Eukaryota > Metazoa > Nematoda > Chromadorea > Monhysterida > Xyalidae > Rhynchonema > Rhynchonema sp. JSB1_4. Next base: position 52,467 of record JASAMV010005626.1, read on the forward strand.
GGAAATTGCGCATTCCTAATCGCTTTTCAAACTCCACAGGTGTTTAGACAGTCGTGTGGGCATCATGAAAGTCAAATCACTTGGTACAAACTCTCAAACGTGTACCCAGGAGAAGCAGTGTAAAGGGAACAATCAGGAAGAAAATTCAGCGCGGACCGGCCGAATTTCTACCTGCGCATTCAGGCAAACGGCCTGATCAAAAAGCTGTCAAGGCGATAGAATGTTTCGCATGATTCTTGAAACTCACTAAATATAGAATTTCGCTTTTCTTTATATTTCGAATTTCGACGAATTGTTCCAGCGTGACAAGCAGAGCATGAAACATTTAGCAGACACGTTGGAACAATTCGTTGAACTTCGAAATAAAAAGAAAAGCGAAATTCTATAGTTGGTGAGTTTCAAAAATCGTGCGAAACATTCCATCGCCTTGAGAGCTTTTTGATCAGGCAATTTGCCTGAATGCGCAGGTAGAAATTCGGCCGGTCCGCGCCGAATTTTGTTCCCAGTGGCTTGTCTTAAACGGAGTCTCCTCGGTACATGTTTGAGAGCTTATACAAAGTGATTTGACTTTTGTGATGCCCGCATTGCTGTCTAAACACTTGTAAAACTTGAAGGGCGATTAGAAATGTGCAATTTCCCCTTTAAAGCGGACCTAGGTTGAATCCGGAAACCGGAATCCGGAAATATTTTCGGGAAACGCAGTATTTTTGCGTGTAAATTTCTGCGTTTTCCTGAAATATTTCCGGAGACCTGAAATGTTTTGTATTTTTGTATGCAAATTATATCCTAACCTAAACTGGGAGCCTGGCGCGTTCGTGAAACCGTAACTTTATGAATAATAGAATTATGTGTTGGTTGGCAATACAATATCGGAGCGATATTGCTACTCCTTCCCCCGCCAAGGAAGCCTATGGACAGAACAGAATTTACAGGAAAACTGGCGGAAATTACGATAAAATTGTCACTTTATCACTCTTCTTATTATCTGTATGGCCTAAATACAGTCGACACCTTAGCTCAAAATATCCGTATTTCTTTTCTTTTTCTTTACACCTCGACCTCGCGCGACCATCAGCTTCTTTACGTCATCGATTTCCAACGTGGCACACTCGATCAGCAACGTCATCGGTTCGATTGCGTGGCTGTCGGTTGGCGTCGTGGCACCACGTTGCACACTTTTCTTCTGCCGGCTTCGTCTCAATTTCGACTTCTGCTCCGGACCTTTCTCCCTTCGTCCTTGGTCCGCCTTCCTTGATTCCTTCGTATTCTTTACTTCCCCTTCATATTCTTCTTCTCCTTCTTTTTCATCTTCTTGTTCCTTCTCTTCACCTTCTTTTCCTCCATCTTCTTTTCTTTCTTCAAAACATCACGGCCCCATTCAACGATTTCCTCTTCTTTTTCTTCAACGCTCAGCCAAACAATTGGTTGCTCCTCTTCTTCAGTCTCTTCTTGATTTTCCTGTTCGTCCAATTCTTCGCTCTCTTCTTTTTCTTCAACGACAGCAATCTTCGGCTTCGGGCGAGACAAACGGGTTTTTAGACAAAACTGGTCAAACTTAGACGAACGATTCACAATTCTTGGCTCTTCTGTCTTCGGCTTCGGATCAGGTCTCTTCATAACACACTTCACAAATTTCAACCAATCTTCTTTTTTCTTTTTCTTCATTCTCTCTAGGCCCAACAACTTTTCAATTTCGCGCAAACTTTCTAAATCTTCCCACACAAACGTCCTTCCTTGACTGAACATGAGCGGCAATTCACACATGAAACCTTTCGTGCATTCTTGACTTTCAATTTGACCATAAAGTTCACAACACACCTCAAAACAGTGGGCCATACCGGGGTCGTTTCGGTCTCGATTCATTTCAATTTTCATAACCTTCATAATTTTTTCGGAGATCATTTGACTTCCCGATTCTTCAATGTCATCAAACAGACCCATAACATCTTCAAAATTCATCTTCATAATCCGTCCGAAGTTCTTCGCCGCAAACAATTTCAATTGCCAAATCTTCATCTTCAAAAATTCTTCACTTTTTTTGGGCCACAAACGGCAACAGCAACGCGCTTGGCACGCGGAGCCACGAGGATCGTACCTCGCAGAGTCCGCCACTGGGAGCCTAGCACGTTCGTACACCGTAAAATAACTTTATGAATAATAGAATGATGTGTTGGTTGGCAATACAATATTGGAGCGATATTGCTACTAAGTTCGCCCTAAGAATTCAGGGTGATACGGTATGGTCAAAGAGTGCAAAGCACGGCTGGTTTGCCTTTAGCGACGTCAAATTTTTTGGCACCGCCGTCAATGAATGTTAAATTTCTCAGTAGCCTGACGGCGAAACATCAGGTTACTTGCAAGTGTTCCTTCAAAACGTTTGTGCAACCAGATTAAAGAATAAATATTGCAAACAACGATTTACACTTGCATTCCAGACTGCGAAAGTTGACCTTTCGTTTAGAAACGCGCGTCTGCTGCTTGCTCAGCGTGCAATGTTTGAGGCTTACACCGAACTTTCTCACACCGAGCTTTCCACCGAGCTGACCACACTCAACTGACTTTAACACCGTTTCGAAAATATCACCCATGTACCGGACTGAACATCCTTATTCTCAGCCCTGAAAAGACACTCAGTAGCATCCTCCTCACAGGTGCTAAGAAGCCCTTGAGCTGCATAATTAGGAAGAATACGGTATGCATGCAGCCATGTTTTGGTGCACTGAGTCAGATCGAACACCCACGTGACCTTTCCAGTCCTGTGAATACTTTTCCCGGGGCTACTCGGTCGAAGAGGTGCGAAAAACGTTGATCGATGATCACGGAGTAAAATGGAGTCACGGTACCCTGGTTGCGGACAGACAGAAATACAAGGTCAGAGAAACCAGTTTGAAACGAGTTGTCAAACAAAACTTCTGGGCAAAAATTGGCACCGAATTCTGGAAAGAAAAAGGGCACTGCAGAATTTCTCCTTTCTCATTTGCGCAGCGCGATCATTGCAGCGCGACAGCAAAATGTTTCCTGCTCTGCGCGTGCTGGTTACCACTGGATATTTGAACAGTTGTCTTGAGAGAGAGATCGCGATAGAAGGCACGGGTTAGCTCAGGGTTTGGCCAAAGCCTAAGCCTAAGCTTAAGCCTAAGCCTGTGAAAAGAGAAATTTTGAAACTGTCCAAGCTTTTCCCAAAATGCGTTGCCACGCTTGGAATGGAACGATCGCGCTGCGAAAGAGACGCATTTATCAGCTGCCAGTTTGCCTCAGTGTGCGCAGGTAGAAATTTGGGCGCAGGGCGTATCCGGGAATGGATTTTGTTCCGGGCGTTTTTTTGAAGTCCTTGTCGCATGCACGGATTGGATCTCCAAGTCTGTTTGAGCTTCCGTGATGCCCAAAAACCGCAGTTTCCGTGCGCAGGTTGAAAGGGGATTGGAAGTAGGAAACTTCCCGTTCGTATCATTTATAGAACAACGAAATGCTAAGTGAAATCTACCGATCGCGGCTGTTTGCGAGTGAGGAGGTGCTGATCAACAAACTAAGAAATGCCGATTTGGCGGCCAAGACCGCCCAGCCGGGTTCGCTACTACGTACCCTAAAACGCTTTAATCTGCCTTACGCCTGGTTCAGGCGACACATCAGGGTCGACAAAAATGTAAGTTCTTTAGTCATTTGGTTCTTGGCATTTTAACCAATAAAATGACAATTACAAGAACTTCAAAAAATATTCAGAAGAACAAACAAACAAGTACAATTCCAAAACTCCGCAATAGAAGAACTGACGGCCTTTGCAGTGCCAACACCATCGTTCAAACGTTACGAGTCCTCTTAACGAGTGACGATCTGGAGGAAGTGAGTCAGCTTTCCTATTTTTTGGTTTTGCTAGAGCTGCACCCAAGGCCAAGTCCGTTCTCAATCGATGTGGTGTAATGATCAACCTCAAAAAAGAGTATCGTGTTGCAGCTCCGAGCACCAAACATCAACAGCACGCAATACAAATTCGGTAAAGAGCTCGCCCGGCTGATGACATGCGATAAAGGGTGCACCCATAATCTTCTGCAAATATTGGATAAAATGACCTCAGGTTTCTTTCTTTCATGTTCTTTTCGTGATCTTGAGAACAGAAAACAAACAGCCAAGTGAGGTGATGCCGCGATATGGGTGCCAAACGACACGATACGGAAATTTCAGGAAAACGCGATACGATATGGTCTGGGTGGTCGGGCGACTGGACAAAGCACGTCTGGGCAAGACCACTTTGACAAAGTGAAAAAGAGCAGAGCCAAAAGAGCACATCACCTATTTTGTTCCAATGGCTTAGGCTCAGGCTGATTTTGGTATCAGGCTCATGTTTAGGCTCAGGCTTTAGGCTTAGGTTTATTTTCGTGTTTGGGCTTAGGCCTACTCGTTTTTAGGTTGTGCTCTTTTGGACTCTGCTCTTTTTCACTTCCTCAAAGTGGTCTTGCCCAATACGGCTTTGCTCAATTGCTCGTCCGCCGTGGGCTAATATCGCGATAACGCATGTCGCGATAGGTTTTTGGCACATCGTATCGCAATATTAAGTCGATAACACCTTACGACATGCGTTTTGAAACATAAAAACAAACCTGAACATCGTTCTAAGTTGTACCAAACCATGCATGAGACACAAATGACCTGGTGAGAACACCTGAGAGGGCACGGAACACTCGTGCAGTAACCTTCGTGACGTGTCGTGACAATCCATTTTTTACTATATAATGGTATTCACCTCATTGTCCATGACCAGTTTAGCACGAAGTGGCAGTTGCATTGAATAATAAGCCCATAAACCGAATGTATGAATACCAAGATTTCACGCTCTGAATAACATAACGTCAATCATGTCAATTTTTTCACTTCAGCCGGTTTTGTGCCATCCTCATCTTATTTACCTTGGTACCTCAAATTTTGTTCACTATAGTGGAAGGCGTTTTAATACTTGAACCACTCGGACCTTCAAGTCGTTCACCACACAGAATGGAGAAATGTTCACTGCATAGTCGCTTATGACACGTGAAAATTTCGGGACATGACAAGTCGTTCACTACGTTTCTGGAGAAATTCACAACACGGAGGTTTACAATATAGGCGGCAGATATTTGCCGAAAATTTTGCTACAATCCGGTGGCGGTTCTTCTGCCACTTATTTGCTTTCAGTTCTTTGATTCTGTTGCGATGAAAAGTTGCCTGCCCAAAAATAATATCCTCATCTTTCATCACCGTTTTTGTCTGGAGCTTGCATCCATTTCTGATGGGAACGGAAACAAACGTTAAACAGGGTAAAATTTGACCAACTGATGTCCGGTCCTGACAGGTGTGAACTAACCTTCAATATTATAGTTGTGGATGAATGAAAATTTACTCAAGTGTGTCAACAGCCAAGTCAGAGCGTGGCTTGTTGACCGCGTGCCTATGGGTGATATTTTCGAAACGGTGTAAAGGTGAGTTGGGTGTAAAGGTCGGTGTAAGCTGAATCGAAAGCTCGGTCGGTGTCAGCTCGGTGTAAACATGAAACATTGCCTGCTGTTAACGTGGAATGTTTCATGTTTACACCGAGCTGACACCGCCCGAGCTTTCGACCGAGCTTACACCAACCTTTACACCCAACTGAGCTTTACACCGTTTCGAAAATATCACCCATAGGCGGTCAACAAGCACACAAAAGTGTGTTCTTGTTCTTTCGTCACAATCTTTTGCGCATCAGCTGAAGAAAAATATGAAAATTCTCTACCTAGTTTGTTTAAAAATGTTCAGGGGCATGGGCGGCATTAAGTTTGGGGAGCTCAAGTATGCAGAGACTGACCGATGCGATAGACCTCGTTGAGCTCAAGTTTGCAGAGGCTGACCGATGCAATAAACCTCGGGGGAGCTCAAGTTTGCAGATGCTGGCCGACGCGATAGACCTCGGGGAGCTCAAGTTTGCAGATGCTGACCGGTGCGATGGCCCTCGGGTAGCTCAAGTTTGCAGAGACTGACCGATACGATAGACCTCGGGGAGCTCAAGTTAGCAGAGGCTGACCGATGCGATAGACCTCGGGGAGCTCAAGTTTGCAGAGGCTCACCGATGCGATAGACCTCGGGGAGCTCAAGTTAGCAGAGACATACCGATGCGATGGCCCTTGGGGAGCTCAAGTTTGCAGAGACTGACCGATGCGATTGACCTTGGGGAGCTCAAGTTTGCAGAGAATGACCGATGCGACAGACCTTGGGGAGCTCAAGTATGCAGAGACTGACCGATGCGATAGACCTCGTTGAGCTCAAGTTTGCAGAGGCTGACCGATGCAATAAACCTCGGGGGAGCTCAAGTTTGCAGATGCTGGCCGACGCGATAGACCTCGGGGAGCTCAAGTTTGCAGATGCTGACCGGTGCGATGGCCCTCGGGTAGCTCAAGTTTGCAGAGACTGACCGATACGATAGACCTCGGGGAGCTCAAGTTTGCAGAGACTGACCGATGCGATAGGCTTTGGGGAGCTCAAGTTTGCAGAGACTGACCGATGCGATAGACCTTGGGGAGCTCAAGTTTCCAGAGACTGACCGATGCGATAGACCTCGGGGGAGCTCAAGTTTGCAGAGACCGACCGATGCGATAGACCTTGGAGAGCTCAAGTTTGCAGAGACTGACCGATGCGATAGACCTTGGGGAGCTCAAGTTTGCAGAGACTGACCGATGCGATAGACCTTGGGGACCACAAGATTGCAGAGACTGACCGATGCGATAGACCTCGTTGAGCTCAAGTTTGCAGAGGCTGACCGATGCAATAAACCTCGGGGGAGCTCAAGTTTGCACAGGCTGACCGATGCAATAGACCTCGGGGAGCTAAAGTTTGCAGAGACTGACCGATGCGATAGACCTCGTTGAGCTCAAGTTTGCAGAGGCTGACCGATGCAATAAACCTCGGGGGAGCTCAAGTTTGCAGATGCTGGCCGACGCGATAGACCTCGGGGAGCTCAAGTTTGCAGATGCTGACCGATGCGATGGCCCTCGGGTAGCTCAAGTTTGCAGAGACTGACCGATACGATAGACCTCGGAGAGCTCAAGTTAGCAGAGGCTGACCGATGCGATAGACCTCGGGGAGCTCAAGTTTGCAGAGGCTCACCGATGCTGTATAGCTTGTGGGGTCAGTCGTAGTGGCGTGTCGCGTTTGTCGTGCATCGTTCGGTGTTAGTGAATGCCAAGCTCTCAGCAAGTGGCTTTATTCAACACAACACGCGGTAAAGAACGACTAAAGAACTCTTAGGAAAAGGTATCACAAAGTTAGAAGCAATGCATTTACATATGAGCAACACACAACCCACACATCTAATTGGTATTCGCACCAAAGCTTTTCAATACAAATCCAGATAGAAACCATCTCTATGATGTAAATTCCCTTCCAAGCAGCATCAGCTGGTCCAGCATTACAGTTCTCCTTCTTCCAACATGTTCCCTTGTAGCACATAGGCTACACACTGCCGCCTCACAGTGTTGCACCGCACTGGCACTTCACATTGGGCGTCCTCGGTATGGGGCTCGCTTTCGGTGTGTGCATGGTTCACCACAGAGTCGTCAGCAGTAATATTCGACTCCGAAGAGCTGCTGAATAGGCAGTTCACCACAGAAGGTTTCGCTTCGCAACGGGTACTCGATAACTTGATGCCCGTAACACCCGGACCACCACAGGCAGCATCATTACGTTGGCGGGGCAGGTCACTCGATTTGCCGCCACCACCGCCCTGTTGCGCTGCGCTTGGTGAATGCGTCCACTTATTCATCCAAGGCTGGGCATTATTTTCGGTTGGCCGTGCGTGACTGCTCTGTGTGGATGATCTACTGGAACTTGGCCCTGCGCCTGATCCAGACGCTCTCGAGGCACTCTCTGGATGCGCTGCGGTGTGAAGCGGCTGGTGGTTTGGAGCACAAACTGAACCCGGCAACAGCAATGCCGTTATTTTGTTGAATTTGGTAACCAAAATAGCTTCACCGCGCTGGGCCTGCCTGATCAGTTCTGCAAACCCTTCTGGCCCATCTCGAACAACTCGAAACTTTATTTGATCATGGGGATCATTCGACTGATTCACAATGTGTTGCCAACGCAATTGCAACTCTCGCAGTCGGTTCGCTACTTTCTGGTAACTGGCAACGCAAGCCGCCAGATCGGCCGTCACTTGGTAGCGATTGGTTCTCAAGCCAAAGTCACTGGTTGCATTCCGTGACTGCAAATGTTTGTCCACTTCGTTCACAGCACGTTTTGCGTCGGCGTTGGTCTTTTGCAGTTGGGTGCGAATGTCCCACAGGTGAGACTGACATAGTTGCCACTTTAGTGGCGACGTACTTGCTCGTACAAACAGCAGTACCACAATGAACAACTCGGGTCTCATCTCTGGTTGGCTGGGTGTACAATCGGTGACGCTGTGCTAAAACCTTGCTAAAAAGAGAACTTTTAGTATTTGGACGTTTACAAAATCAGGAGTTTGAATAAATTAAAGCGCGAAGGGACTTACAAAACACTTACCGTGTCCCTCTCCCGCCAAAAACAAACCATTTTAGGCAGATCACCATTGTATAGCTTGTGGGGTCAGTCGTAGTGGCGTGTCGCGTTTGTCGTGCATCGTTCGGTGTTAGTGAATGCCAAGCTCTCAGCAAGTGGCTTTATTCAACACAACACGCGGTAAAGAACGACTAAAGAACTCTTAGGAAAAGGTATCACAAAGTTAGAAGCAATGCATTTACATATGAGCAACACACAACCCACACATCTAATTGGTATTCGCGCCAAAGCTTTTCAATACAAATCCAGATAGAAACCATCTCTATGATGTAAATTCCCTTCCAAGCAGCATCAGCTGGTCCAGCATTACAGTTCTCCTTCTTCCAACATGTTCCCTTGTAGCACATAGGCTACACAGATGCGATAGACCTCGGGGAGCTCAAGTTAGCAGAGACATACCGATGCGATGGCCCTTGGGGAGCTCAAGTTTGCAGAGACTGACCGATGCGATAGACCTTGGGGAGCTCAAGTTTGCAGAGACTGACCGATGCGATAGACCTGGGGAGCTCAAGTATGCAGAGACTGACCGATGCGATAGACCTCGTTGAGCTCAAGTTTGCAGAGGCTGACCGATGCAATAAACCTCGGGGGAGCTCAAGTTTGCAGATGCTGGCCGACGCGATAGACCTCGGGGAGCTCAAGTTTGCAGATGCTGACCGGTGCGATGGCCCTCGGGTAGCTCAAGTTTGCAGAGACTGACCGACACGATAGACCTCGGGGAGCTCAAGTTAGCAGAGGCTGACCGATGCGATAGACCTCGGGGAGCTCAAGTTTGCAGAGGCTCACCGATGCGATAGACCTCGGGGAGCTCAAGTTAGCAGAGACATACCGATGCGATGGCCCTTGGGGAGCTCAAGTTTGCAGAGACTGACCGATGCGATTGACCTTGGGGAGCTCAAGTTTGCAGAGAATGACCGATGCGATAGACCTTGGGGAGCTCAAGTATGCAGAGACTGACCGATGCGATAGACCTCGTTGAGCTCAAGTTTGCAGAGGCTGACCGATGCAATAAACCTCGGGGGAGCTCAAGTTTGCAGATGCTGGCCGACGCGATAGACCTCGGGGAGCTCAAGTTTGCAGATGCTGACCGGTGCGATGGCCCTCGGGTAGCTCAAGTTTGCAGAGACTGACCGATACGATAGACCTCGGGGAGCTCAAGTTAGCAGAGGCTGACCGATGCGATAGACCTCGGGGAGCTCAAGTTTGCAGAGGCTCACCGATGCGATAGACCTCGGGGAGCTCAAGTTAGCAGAGACATACCGATGCGATGGCCCTTGGTGAGCTCAAGTTTGCAGAGACTGACCGATGCGATAGACCTTGGGGAGCTCAAGTATCCAGAGACTGACCGATGCGATAGACCTCATTGAGCTCAAGTTTGCAGAGGCTGACCGATGCAATAAACCTCGGGGGAGCTCAAGTTTGCAGATGCTGGCCGACGCGATAGACCTCGGGGAGCTCAAGTTTGCAGATGCTGACCGATGCGATGGCCCTCGGGTAGCTCAAGTTTGCAGAGACTGACCGATACGATAGACCTCGGGGAGCTCAAGTTAGCAGAGGCTGACCGATGCGATAGACCTCGGGGAGCTCAAGTTTGCAGAGGCTCACCGATGCGATAGACCTCGGGGAGCTCAAGTTAGCAGAGACATACCGATGCGATGGCCCTTGGGGAGCTAAAGTTTGCAGAGGCTGACCGATGCGATAGACCTCGGGGAGCTCAAGTTTGCACAGGCTGACCGATGCAATAGACCTCGGGGAGCTAAAGTTTGCAGAGACTGACCGATGCGATAGACCTTGGGGAGCTCAAGATTGCAGAGACTGACCGATGCGATAGACCTTGGGGAGCTCAAGTTTGCAGAGACTGACCGATGCGATAGGCCTTGGGGAGCTCAAGTTTGCATAGACTGACCGATGTGATAGACTTTGGGGAGCTCAAGTTTGCAGAGACTGACCGATGCGATAGACCTTGGAGAGCTCAAGTTTGCAGAGACTGACCGATGCGATAGACCTTGGGGAGCTCAAGTTTGCAGAGGCTGACCGATGCAATAAACCTCGGGGGAGCTCAAGTTTGCAGAGACTGACCGATGCGATAGACCTTGGGGAGCTCAAGTTTCCAGAGACTGACCGATGCGATAGACCTGGTTGAGCTCAAGTTTGCAGAGGCTGACCGATGCAATAAACCTCGGGGGAGCTCAAGTTTGCAGAGACTGACCGATGCGATAGACCTTGGGGAGCTCAAGTTTGCAGAGACTGACCGATGCGATAGACCTTGGGGAGCTCAAGTTTGCAGAGACTGACCGATGCGATAGACCTCGTTGAGCTCAAGTTTGCAGAGGCTGACCGATGCAATAAACCTCGGGGGAGCTCAAGTTTGCAGAGACTGACCGATGCGATAGACCTTGGGGAGCTCAAGTTTGCATAGACTGACCGATGCAATAGACCTCGTTGAGCTCAAGTTTGCACAGGCTGACCGATGCAATAAACCTCGGGGGAGCTCAAGTTTGCAGAGGCTGACCGATGCAATAAACCTCGGGGGAGCTCAAGTTTGCAGAGACAGACCGATGCGATAGACCTTGGGGAGCTCAAGTTTGCAGAGACTGACCGATGCGATAGACCTCGTTGAGCTCAAGTTTGCAGAGGCTGACCGATGCAATAAACCTCGGGGGAGCTCAAGTTTGCAGAGGCTGACCGATGCGATAGACCTTGGGGAGCTCAAGTTTGCAGAGACTGACCGATGCGATAGACCTTGGGGAGCTCAAGTTTGCAGAGACTGACCGATGCGATGGACCTCGTTGAGCTCAAGTTTGCAGAGGCTGACCGATGCAATAAACCTCGGGGGAGCTCAAGTTTGCAGAGACTGACCGATGCGATAGACCTAGGGGAGCTCAAGTTTGCATAGACTGACCGATGCAATAGACCTCTGAGCTCAAGTTTGCAGAGGCTGACCGATGCAATAAACCTCGGGGGAGCTCAAGTTTGCAGAGACTGGCCGATGCGATAGACCTTAGGGAGCTCAAGTTTGCAGAGACTGACCGATGCGATAGACCTTGGGGAGCTCAAGTTTGCAGAGACTGACCGATGCGATAGACCTTGGGCAGCTCAAGTTTGCAGAGACTGACCGATGCGATAGACCTTGGGGAGCTCAAGATTGCAGAGACTGACCGATGCGATAGAGCTTGGGGAGCTCAAGTTTGCAGAGACTGTGTGGCCTGCTTGGCCACTGGGTATGCAAAGAACTGTACAGCGGTTGCTGATTCTAGCGAGCAACGACGAGCACGAAGCCAAGAACAGACAGATCAGATTTGCTCAGGCTCGGGATTTTTTCGAGGCAGACGGGCAATTGAGCAAAGCACATTTGAGCAAGACTACTTTGAGCAAGTGAAAAAGAGCAGGGGCCAAAAGAGCAGAACCTAAAACGAATAGGCCTAAGCCTAAGCTCAAGCACAAAACTAGGCCTAAGTACCTATAAGCCTAAGCCTAAGCCTGATACCAAAATCAGCCCCCTGTCTAAGCCACTGGGACAAAGTAAGACCGCTGATCTTTTGGCTCTGCCCTTTTTTCTTGCTGCAAGTGGTCTTGCCCAAACGTGCTTTGCTCAATTGCCCGGCCACCCTTTTAGAAGCATTATAGGCTGCAATTGTTATAGCCGTATGACGACTGAGAGGTGTCGCACTAAATCAGTTCATTGAATCAAAAAATTTGCTATCACGAA
>JASAMV010005628.1:0-13884 GCA_030248065.1 Rhynchonema sp. JSB1_4
AAAAAACAATAAAAACAATAAAAACAAAAAAAAAACTGAAAAAAGAAACAAAACAAAAACAAACAAAAAAAATGTTCATAAACTTCTTTCTGATTTGACATTTGAGAATTGAGGGCAGTTTTGTCCCAACATTGCACGTTTTTGTTATTGTGCGTTGAATAAATGCGCATGTGTAAATGAGAATGTTTTCGTAAAAAATCTGGCGCCAGTAAACGTGTGACGAATAGATGTGAAGTATAAATGTGCGGTGATTTTCAAATTTTTGCGTGTAGTATTTCTGGGATATTCTAAAATGTGCACTTTTCCACTGATGTCTTGTTTTCGACTCAGGTATTTTATACCATCTTTGCTGCATTGTAGCATGTTTCAGTGAATGGCTTATGAAGAGAGAAAGTAGGGAGTGAAAGGTTTAGAGTCTGATGTGAGAAAGGGCACAAGCAAGTGGAATCTGGACTTGTTTTGTTGGAAAGAGAAAGGTGCACAGGTGTGCAATGTTTGAGAAAGGATAAATTGGTGTACGGAGAGTTTTCTAATTTTTCTGTTAGCATTTCAGGTACATCAAAGTGCCAAACTTCACGATTCGCTCTTCAGGAGATTAGTGCCGGCCAACACAATTTTGTGCTCAAGATTTATGGAGAAAGTTTTAGTCAAAAAGAGAGTAAAATGCTGCGACATTCGGTGGTAAATTCCTTCCAAAAAGGGGGAAGAAGTGGGAATCGTAGATTCCGTATCTTGTCCCCATTTTGTAGGAATTTACCACCAAATGCGCAGCATTTCTCTCTTTTACACTAAAACTTTCTCCATAATCTTGAACACAAAATTGGCCCGGCACATCATCCTGAAGAGCGAATCGTGAAGTTTGGCACTTTGAGTGTACCTGAAATGCTAACAGAAAATTTAGAACACTCTCCATACACGCAATTGATCCTTTCTCAAACATTCCACACCTGTGCACCTTTCTCTTTCCAACAAAACAAGTCCAAATTCCACTTGCTTGTGCCCTCTCTTACATCAGACTTTAAACCTTTCACTCCTTACTTTCTCTCCCTTCATAACCATTCACTGAAACATGCTATAATGCAGCAAAGATGGTACAAAAATACCTGAGTCGAAAACAAGACATCAATGGAAAAGTGCACATTTTAGAATGTCCCAGAAATACCACACGCAAAAATTTGAAAATCACCACACATTTGTACTTCACATCTATTCGTCACACGTTTACTGGCGCCAGATTTTTTACGAAAACATTCTCATTTACGCAGTTTCATTTGTTCAACTAACAATAACAATGACACATGCAATCTTGGGACAAAAGTGCCTTATTTCTCAAATATCAAATCAGAAAGGAGTTTATGAACATTTTTTTTGTTTGTTTTGTTTTATTTTCTTTTTTTTCAGTTTCTTTTTAAGTTTTTTTGTTTCTTTTGTGTTTTTTCGTTTTTATTGTTTTTGAAATATGCACACACCTTCACCTCTACCTTTACTTACTCATACGTGATGTTTCACAACCGGACGGCTTTGCATTCACCGCTCCGGACTCAATGCCACGCTTGTCGTTGAAGCATTTCTTCACGTAACTCCTTTTGCTGCTCCCTGGCACCGTCTATCTCGGACCACTTTCAAACAGCTTTTCACCTGCGCCGTTCATCAGACCAATTCCCATTGCGCACAGAGTCTCATTTCCAATAATTAAACCATAACCCATGGTGTCTCTGCTCACCAGAAATTCACAATTCTGTATCTTGCCACCAGCCAACTGCAACTTTTTGCTGATCACACCGAGGACTTTCAACTTTCCACGTGCAGCACCTTGCACTTGAACACGTGCTTTGTTTGGCATAATTTTCCATCCGAATGCTTTCACTAACTCCGGTCGAATCAAATTCACATCAGAGCCGGTGTCCAAACGAGTGTTTCTGACTGGTCTGCCACCAATAACGGGCATTTTCAACAGTGATGTTTCACTCATCTTTGGGCTGGTGGCTATTCCTTGATTCACAACTCTGATGCCACCGCATTGCTTCACTGGCGTCTCATTTGGATCATATGACCAAAAATTAACTCCTTGTTGGGAGAACTGAGCGTTGTTGTGATTCCATTTCTTGTGACCATTGTTTCGATACCAACTGCGATTTGACACTGTATTTCGGGCACTTTGATCGGCTTGGTTGTTCACGTGGCAGATACGACTGCGAATATTTATGGCATCGTCTTCTATCTGTGCGATGTGCTTCATTTCGTGGAATGACTTATTTTCGGCCATGGCAACATACATCTTCTCTTTAATGGATTCATGGTAGAGCCCGTCTATGAAAAACTTACACATCAGTGACATCATTGCATGGTCTGATAGTGGGTCTTCCAAACTACTTGCCGACTTCAGTGTTCCCTCCAGCAAACCAGCGTACTCCCTAACTGATTGATCTTTTGCCTGCTTAATGACCACCAACTCGTACGCTGCACGTTTTTCAGAAAACTTGTCGCCATACCTTTCATCCAGAAACGCAAATGTGCCAGCCAAACTTCCCTTCACTGTCCTGGGCTGTTTGTCGTACAACATTGCCGCCTCGGCTGTCAAGCAATATCGCACATGCATCAGCTTTGTTGTATCGTCCGTATTGCTCTTGTTGATTTTGATCTGGACAAAATCACGCCACGTTGAGTAGCTACCTGTTTTGCCATCAAATTTAAAATCGCCAGATAGCAAGTGTAAGTCATCAGTTTTTTGTTCCGCACACAAATTTTCAATCACTTTCATTTGTTGTTTCATCAGGTCAATCAACGCTTTCATTTCGTCCGTCTGCTGATGATGTTTCACATTCATCATTGATGTTTCATTATTTTCTGATCTTGAAGGCCGCTGAGAACCTGTTTGACCTGGATCAGACTCAAGACCTGCGGCTGCAAACCGTTCGGGTTCGGAATTTTCATCAGAATTCGTACAATACAATGCCGAACTCGATGAAATTGAAACTTTTGTTGTGTATTCTGTTTTGTTATCATGCCCTTTATGTGACTTTGTATTGGCTGTATCCCGAACTGATTGACTTTTATTTTGGCCTCTGTTTGTGTTGGCAGTCGATGGACCAAAATTGCTGCCTTTCTGATCTGTGTATTTATGATGTACCATCTTGGCCTTGTTTGAATTGTGTTCATTGTGTGGTACATCGAACTGAGACGGTCCAAAATGCATCCTGTCTTTTGGGTTCTTCGACAATGATGGCTGAGACGGACTCAGTTCTTTCACAGTTGTGTCTTGACTTGGCCAGTCTGGGATACAGTCACCGCTAGTATTGGCCATTTGTGACTTTGCACTTTTACTCTGCACCCGTTTGATACGAACGTTACGAACAGTGATTTGAGCCTTTGACGTCTGTTTGGCGTGATCTGTTTGTGGTGTCAGCTGTGATGTGGAAAAATCATCCTCACTTGGTACCACATCAGCCATCCTTGGGTTACGGTAGGCCTGCTGTTCGTCTTCCTCCACGTTGTCGCATTTTTTATTCTGATCGTTTTGGGGCATCGGCATCTTTGAGGCGGGCAGATCGAGCAGAACGGGACGGAATCGACCGAGTTCGAGTTGGATGATCTGATTGGAGGTGTACTTGAATTGAATTTTGCGATAGAACTTGAAAATCTCGTTCACAATCATACTGAATCCGCTCATGACGATGCACCAGTCTGAATTGATGTCAGGCAGATCGACCGACAGATAGTCGAGATCTGGATCAGAATTGATCAGAGCCTGGAAATTGGCGTACAATTCAAGAGCAGCGCTACGGCTTGGCTTATCTGATAGATCGTTGATCATACTGGCCATATCGCCGAGGTCGTGCAACACATTGCCGTGCGGATCGTCTTGTTCTTCATCCCCATAGCACGCGACGTTGCGACGCAGAACAGCAGATAGCATTTTGGTCGATGTCGCCATGCTGACAGGTCACACCAGTAGCGAATCGAGGTACTTTTCGGGATCTTTTATTCTCGAACTCGATATAAATAGAATAATAACACAAATATAATCCGACCCACTTCATAAATCATACAGAATACAAGTTACGGAATCTACGATTCCCACTCTATGGAGCATTCACAATCTGAAGACGAGTCGGTGACGACGGCCACAACAACCAAGCGAACGGAAAGCGGCAGCATGATTACGGTTAAGTAGCTGGTGTTAGATCATTTTTCATCTCACAAGCACGAACAAATATGCCGATTTACAATAATTTCAGGAAACAATCGTGACAAAATCATCCGATGGCCAGGTAGTGCGTCGTACGACCAAGATCAGTCGTCAAGACACACCACACCCAAACGAACTGGCGGAGTCCGTTGTCGGCACTCGTACGCACACTGGCAGCAGCGATGTGTTTGACATACCGGAGGACGGTGAAACATCGGAACTCGACAAATTCCGGTTGGAGGTATAGTAAATTTCCAAATTCGCTGCCGCACAGTAAAGTACGCCCCATACAATGTAGTTAATGTCAGGTTCTAAACCCGAAAATCAATTTGTGAAACATTCGGACAGCCAACACACACGCAGCTTGCCAGTCAGCCAGGCAGCTGCGCGCAATGTTTCAGAACCGCGCATGGTTAGCGTTCGGGTTTATAACTTGACACTAACTATGGGGCGTATTTTACGGTGCGGCAGCAAATTTGGAAATTTACTGTAGTATAGTAAGTTTCTAATTTCGTTGCCTCATGCATTCTTACAGACGCAGGAAAACTCCCGTTCGAAGTCGAAGCAGGCAACAAGCACAACGCACAGTAAAACAAGCCACGCAGCGTCGTTTGCGTTTCGAATGTTTCAGTCACACAAGCTGTGTGTGTCAGCTGCGTGGCTTGTTCACTGTGTGCTGAGCTTGTTGCCTGCTTCGACTTCGAACGGGAGTTTCCCTGCGTCTGTAAGAATGCATGAGGCAACTAAATTAGAAATTTACTATACAAATGGCAACATTGAAGCGCTTTCCCTTAATTCCTGGAATGGGAAGATTGATTAAACCACGTCCTTGGATCACATGGCACGTGTGATTTTTGGATTAAGCATATGTATGAAGAGATTTACTGAAGCCACGAATTTCGACGAGCGTATAGTTGCCTGAACAGCCTTTATGCTGGTCGAAATTAGTGGCTCCTGCGAATCTCTTAGTACAAAAAAGTCATGCGACAATGGGTGATATTTTCAAAACGGTTTAAAGGTCAGTTGGGTGTCAAGGTCGGTGGAAAGCTCGGTCGACAGCTCAGTGTGATAGACCTCAGTGTAAACTTGAAACATTCCACGTTAATAACAGGTAATGTTTCACGTTTACACCGAGCTACGCCGACCGAGCTTTCGACCGAACTTTACACCGACCTTTACGCCCAACTGACCTTTACACCGTTTCGAAAATTCCACCCTATAAGGCAGGACCGGTCCGACCCGATCCGATGATCAAGTTTGATATCGCTCAGATCTGCAGGTTCTTGAGGCGCACAACGAGTACCGTCAATGTCACGGTGCACCGGCATTGTCGCTTGACGAATCACTCAACGCACGGGCACAGGAAACGGCCGAGAAGTTGAGGGATGCGGGCTCACTTGAACCACATCAATGTGGCCAAAATGTTGCTCACGCATTGAGCTGTGATGGGGTTGACGGTCAGCACTTTGAATTTCGGAAAGACGCGATGAAATGCATAAGTCGTCGTTGTTCGACCCATTTCCACATTCTGCTTGATGAAGGAAAGTAAGGCTTGAGGAAAGGGTTAGGACGATGATAAAGCTGGACAATGTCTTCTTTAATCTACCTAGGAACGGATGTAGTCAAACGCTGGTACGACGGGTCACAAAACTACACGTTCGGTGCTCATGCAGATCGCCAGCCAAACACAGGTGAAGTGCGACTTTGAATGACAGCTGAAACAATTCCAGCCACAATTTGTTTGCCATAACCGAAGCCTTCAGATGACTTCACGCAAGTTGTGTGGCGCGCCACTCAACGTATGGGAGTCGGTCTTGCTCAATCATCCGATTATCAGCATTACGTCGTCTGCAACTACGATCCTCCGGGCAATATTCCTGGTGAATATGCCCACAACGTAACAACCAAGCGGTGATTGGCATGTTTAATGCATCGTTGCGTTGTAGAGATCCAGTTTGTATGTTTCTTCTTGCAGTTTTTGCGCTTCATCTTTTTACGAGTAGTAAGATGTCCGTCAACTTATGGCTAACCGGAGCAAAAACTACTAATTTTTTGTGCCACCTATGTATTCTGTGCTTTCGTTTAGTTGTTGCTGTAGTTTAAATCCAATGCTGTTCACTATTTCTGGTTTTTCCTGGGAAAGGAACTCTGCTGCTAGGTATGATTGTCTAGGTGTCGCTAAACCGCTTAGCAAATATGAAGCAAAACTGTGCACTATGTCCAGATGCCACAAAACAACGATTATGGCACCCAATACACCCAAGCAAAGGACAAGAAGTGCGCTGCAATAGAATCGTAGAACATCTGGTTGATTTGGACACAAGCGAAGCCATCTCAGAACAACTCATTTGTTTTTCATGCATACGATAACACCAAGTTGTTTTTAGTTTAGGTGGAGCTAATGTAACGTCACCAGACCGGAGACCGAAAGCCGCATCTCATAAATGTTTGCACATCGCAGTCAGAAATGCATGAAAACGAGTGATCAGGGAGCCATAATTAATGAATAATTCTTGACGAAAAGGAAGTCCGTACCAGACATCTTCGTTCGGGTATAAACCGAACAGAGAGACCATTGTTTCTGTGGTCTAAGAACGACTACACTGGCACCCAATGCAACCTCACATTAAATGTTTGTAATCAAGGTGACGTTTTTGGTCGTATTATGTGCGATCGAATTGTTGTGGATACGTAAAAGATGGGACAAAAATGGATTTCCGCAGGTTGGTTTTGTTTTATTGGAAAAAGCTTCAGCGGACATTCCATCGAAATATAATTTTTGTCACCCTGCATGTTTGAGTTCATCTTTGGTGGCCAGCTGCTTGGGAACGGAAATGTCATTGGTCCATTGCGCTTACGCACGAACCCAAATAGACACATCAATGCTTGCAAAAAGCACCGAAACCTCTTTGTATACACACTTAGACGACCTTGCCACTGCTCAATATAGATATTTATGCGCTTAGTTATATACGTTGGTGGTTACATTTACTAGCTGGTTAGCGATGTGGAGCTGATGCCGCAGATTTTCATTTTGTGACCCCGAACGCATTTGTTGGAACAGGAACAGATGCAACTCTTGGTGATTGATTGAAAAGCATTATATTGATCTTAAGTGTGATGGTAAGCAGTCCTTGAGAAAGCAACAAACGCAATTTTTTCAGCACAGTGGTGTCACGCCCATTGCGGTCCACCAGTCCACCAGCCTACGGTGATTTTTTCGACCCATTTCCGGGACTACATGCTGGAAATCTCCGGCACGTTCAGGGATATACTTCGTTGGAACCGTCTCTGTCGCCAGTGACAGCAGCACCATGTACTTTTAAATGTATGTGTACGTGTGCCTCTCATGGTTTATGGTGCTTTAACACCAACACAGTAGTTGTCGTCGTCGTTGTTGGTATACATACAGACCCACGCCGAGTGAGGTGCTTGTTATGCATGTTGTCAGCATATTGTGTGGTCGCTGGGGTGTGAGTTCGTTTCGCACCCTGCAGCCGGCTCGTTCAGTGTCCATCTGTTATTTATTAAGCCACATTGTTGGTGTATTAGGTGGGCGACAAATTTGGTAGCAGTGTACCTGTGCATGGGTGGACCTAAGTGCTAAATGTGTTCAAAGGGTTCACGTCCGCCCAACGCATGTTTTTGCAGTGTGTTTCGAAATCGTTGCTGATGGTAAAACATCAGCAAGCCACGGTTCAAAGCTTTAAGACCGGGTGATGTTTCGATCACATTTATTGAAATGTCTATCCGTTTCGACTCGAACGCACATTTTCATCTTGTCGGTTCCACTGCGGGACTCAAAGTGCTCTTCTCCACGGCCAGGCATGCACTTGTCAAGGGTCGCCAATAGCCCTCACTGCACTCGGGGTCGGCTACATGCATATTTCTTACATCAGCATAACAATTGGTCATGTCGCGCGCAGTGCCGTCGTTTTGGCTCATTACTTACGACATGTTGTCAATGCAAGGAACTATGTGGTGGAGTGGCAGATGATGTCTATTTTTTGGTACGATGAAAGAATGCGAAGCTTGAGTAACAATCATTTCATTGCATACTTCGTTACATTAAATTCAGTGCAGCTCAATTTCGGAGATCTTGGCCCAAAAATGTATAAGCTGGTGTCTGTGTGCGCAGTGTCAAACGCTGTCGAGAGACCAGCCGAGCGCAGTGACAAAAATATATATTCTGCCGCCGGCAGTTGGGTTTGGTCTCTCTCTATCTCTCTACTGGCCGTGTACCAAAGTAAGATATTGTTATATTCATGCTTTATGGTCAAGCCGCACCGCGGACGGCCAGCCTAACCAAAAGGACCATTCGCAGAAAAATGGCTCCTGTCGCCCCAAAGCCAAGACACACACACACACACACACTCACACAATGGTCGGTCAACCGTGTTTAATGTTGATACTGTCGATTTCGGGAATAAGTCGGAACCTTTAGTGTCCCTGTTTCATAAGGGAGGTTTATCATTGAGCATGTTCAAGCACTAAATGAGCGACACAATGTTGTGTCCTCGGAGCGAGGGTTCCTGTATATTGTCCGAAAAGGACCTACATATGTACTAAGTGTTATGAGCGGGGAAAGGGCGAGACACCGAAATCGAGATGCTGGTGATACTACACTTTTACAGCTCCGGACCCATATTAGCGGTATTGGAGTGCGTACTTTGGGCTGCTGTACCAATCATGAAATTGGCAATGTTCTGTGTCGTTTTAGGGTGTACCGCTGTCCCATGGTCAGACAGAGTTCACTTGATCTTGCGGTGCTTTGACATCACGGAAGTGCGCTTTTGTAACTTCACTACTGCATTCAGCATTGTTTCATTCATATTTTGACTCGCACAACAAAATGTTGTGGCCTGCTTGCTGTGCACATACTGTATAGTCCAGTACACTTCATCTCCACACATATGTTCCTCAGTTTCTGAATGTTTCATCTTCCGCTTCAAATCGCTGATCACGTCATAACGGACTGGTTCAAGGTCACCAACCACCGGTCACCAGTCGAAACGAACAGCTGCTGGCAGCAATACTTCCTTATTTCACCCTATCTGCCATGTCTCTGGTGCCACTTGTGCTGCGTGTGCCCCCCCCCAGAGCACCAAGATAACACCATCCGAACTTTGCCCACCAAGGCGGTTCGATCATAAAAAACGCGTTAAACTCGTCATGCCCCCGAAATAGACATTCAGATCTAGTACTTGAGAGCGGAGCACCAACCGGTTCTCAGAATTTGGTTGCGGTTCTCTTGCAGAAAAATGTCACCCAAACCCACAAATTGTGTTCCTTGTCGGAACCGAGGCAACGAAGCGCGAGAAGAAGCGGACGGCTCTAATCGAGCCTTTGAGAATACTCGAATAGTGCCACTTTTGAGCGCACTAACTTGTGTTCAGTGGTGTTCCATGTCCATCCCACTGCATCGCAATTATACTGTTGCTGTTTCGCCACTGGGTATTTATGGGTTTTGTAACATCCTAATGCATAAAAAACGACCCTCATGACAGGCTTTGTGAAATTTCAGCACCCAGAACGTGTTCATGTCTTTGCTGAAAGATCGACAACATCTATAGACCTAAAATTTTTTGTTGTTCCCCGAGAGAAATTCCACTTCACACATTGAATTGCAGCGAACCGTTGTGTTCCATTGCCCCTTGCATATAAGAGCACCCCAACAGGTTCTCCTAAATTATACCTTCCTATTCTCTGAGCAATATGAACAGGTGCCGTGTGGATGTTTGTAAAACTTCGTTGTGGGTGCCCGAACCCTAGAGATGTACCTTGCAACGCAATAAAAAAGTCACTTGGTCGATCGTGCCTAAAAGTCGTAATTCAACGCCCAACCAATGTGCAAAACTCGAGGGTTCATATTTCGACCCACGTCCCGTTTCGTCGTCGTGATTGTTTAAAGTTAACGGTGGGGAGTCTGGGCGTTCTTCTGTCATAGGTACAGGGCAGGAAAGTACCACATCACCATCTTTAGTTACAGCCTCTCGTAAGTCAGTCAGCTGGGAAGCACCTAAATTCGTCACTTTCACTCCGACAATTTGCCGAAAACGACTGTGTGGGTCTTTTTTGCATTGTACTACCTACTAGTGAAGCTCAAGTTCGGCACAATGTGCCGAAATTGTTTTGGCAACTGATTGAGTACTTTCGCGACAACCGACCACCCATAAACTGGGTCACACTAAAAGCATCGTCTATCATCAGCGGTGATCTAACGCTATGGCGTATTTTTGTGAGGGAGCCAGGGACGCTCAATGCCATTACACCATTGAGGTTCAGTCAACAAAGTTACTCAATCGCAATACATTCTGTCAGTTGTAGTCTTCAGTTGTCTGACGTACGATTCCAACTTGACCAAAGCACAATAATGATGCGGAATCACTGTTCTGAAGGCAGTGGTTCCTGATAATCGACATTGGATATGGTGATACTTCAGTTTATTTGTCGGTGCATTTATTCCACAGGATAGATTAGTTTGGTGTCAGTCAGTTATGAGCATCAGCAATAAGTAAATGACCTTCAATCATTGGAGCATTTCGCAGCTTCAGGTAAGCGATGCAGTTGTAAAGCATTGCAGCCAAAGAACAGCTGCTGAGAATCAGTCAAAAGGCCGCTTCTGTCCGCATTTTCCAGGTATAGGTAGCTTCTTGTGGCCTTCCCACTAGGTATACCTATGTAGGTACACCCCTATAGGTTGGGACGTGACCGCAACCTCACCAAACCAATACGTAAGGTCACGGATTGAACCACAAGGTTGTGGTAAAAGTTTTCCTGTGGAAATGCGAAGCAGATGGCTTGCAGCAAAAAAAACACGCAGTGTTGTATATTTTCTATTTCGTTCGGACGGGCCATTTGTTTCAGATTGTAGTTTATCAAAGTTTGGTCGTTGTGAAAACCTTTATTCTGCCTTCATCTCTGGTGTGTGGTGTGACCGTCTGTTGGCTCAAATTGACTTTCAGCCCGCATTAACCAACGGCAATATTTCATAAGTGCCACCGAACGGTCATAAACCTCACAAACTGGCAGGCAGACAACGTTCGTGTCCACTCAATTATTTTCACGCGGCCTCAACCACCGATGTTACATATTGGATCTATCCATTCAACCAGACAAAACTATGCGGCCGGCCGGTCAGCCGCGGCTGCAGACACGCACGCAATCCGGTCTTGCTGCATTTGCGTTAAGATGACGCCGTCGCGGACATCCGCGGTGTTGCCAGTGGACCGAAATGAAGTGCACAATGTTGCCGTAAATCTTCAGCTTTGTAGCTTCGTCAGCGCAAGATCGGCCGCACAAGTATGCGTGAAAAAATCAAACTGTAGCTGATGTTTCATGCCACGCAGCGACCAAGTATAACCTCGTCATATGGCCAGACCAGACCAAAGTTTGTGCCCGCCCCGAGGCAGGGGCAAACGCAGACACTGCACCTTTGTGTACATACGTGTTTCGAGAGCTTCACGTAACAACGGCTGACTGCTGTGTTACGTTACGTCGAAGTCTCGCAGCACTGTTGAGCTGTAGTTGGCTGGCTGGTTGGCTTTGGCCTTCTTTCGCCAGCTTCAACTTAATGTTGCCGTGCACGTACATAGGCTGTATGCACAATGAATAGCTGCCGCACAGCGAGGGACTAGATATTCTAGCCGGCAGGCATTAGGTACATACCTACAGTATAGTGTACAACACATCAGCTACTAGCTTTGGGTGATATTTTCGAAACGGTGTAAAGGTCAGTTGGGTGTAAAGGTCGGTGGAAAGCTCGGTCGACAGCTCAGTGTCATAGACCTCGGTGTAAACTTGAAACATTCCACGTTAATAACAGGCAATGTTTCACGTTTACACCGAGCTACGCCGACCGAGCTTTCGACCGAACTTTACACCGACCTTTACGCCCAACTGACCTTTACACCGTTTCGAAAATTCCACCCTTTACATCGCTCGCAACTGTTAAACGAATACAGGCACCAGAGTTGGGCGCTGCATACATCTGAAGCGAAGGTGTACACTGCAAGCTGTGCAGCAGCAGCACTTCATATTATTTTCTTTCCTCTCATCTGTTGCTCCACACAGCCACTGGGCCATTGACCAACGTTCAGTGTTCTGCACTTCATATTAGATTCATCGCAAATGCTGACTGCGCTAACCCACTTCTGCCACCGTTTTATATGCTTTTTGCTGCATCTTCAGCTGCGCCGCAATCGATAGCTGGTCCGACTGAAACATCGATATCTGCTGCCCTCCTACGGTGGATACTGTTTGCGTCGTGTTTCTAGAAAGCTACCTGAAAGTACCGCGAATTATACCGATACTCCATCGCAGCACAAAAGAGGACGATTCACTGACCTAATGCTTTACAGCGAGTCCATGAAAAAAACGGTTATTTGCTGAACGTTAAAACTGAACCTGGTAGGTATATACAGTATCTGAACGATGTACCTTCGTATGGTCACGAGTCTATTACCAACCACAAATCCTTTATCTTCGCTGTGGCTCTCACTTCTTTCGTACAAAAGGGACGAGTTTTCATTTTGCATCTCTATGTACTGCGTCCAGCTTTGCCTTTCGTCACTGTGTCACCCGAACGCTGTAAGCTACTACAGTATGTACTTTTGGCTGGGTTGTTTCTGGGTGGTTCAGATGTTCCTTCATGCACTTCACTTTACTGTACTTGCAGACTTTACCGTATTTGAATACTTTCGTTGTGTCATTTTTTGAAAGAAAGAAGAAGCTATGTATATGTGGGCTTCGTGGGCTATTTTTGAGCCACCCAACGCAAGCAGTATTTCGTGAATTTCAGTTCCAACCACAAAGCACTAATAAGCTTCAGCAAAAATGAAGGTACACACTGTACATATGCCTACCAAAGCTACCAGTGCATAATAGAATACGCCACAATGTGTGGTGCAAAGCCGGTTTTTGTTATTCCTTCATCTGCAAGCTACTGCACTCGAGCACGCTAACAACAAATAACACAAAAATCAGCCGGTCGCCTCTCATAATGTGCTTATGGTGCGTGAAGTAAGCGAAAAGCCGGGAAAACTCCTCCACAACAGCGTGACTGCTGAAGCTTAGCGCCATTGTTATTCAGCATTTCACCTCATTTCTGCAGCATCATCCGATTGCAGGGTTTTATGAAAATCATTTTATTTACACCCATGATTTCTCCGTGCCTTAAACTTCTTCCAAGTACACCAAGCACATCTGCTTTGGTACCACCAAGTTCGTACGACAGACGGGCAATTAAGACATAAATTTGCCTCTATTACATAACATGAATCTCTTCAACCTTCCATCGAAGCAGGTATACATGAGTTTTGCCAAAAGCTTGCGATCTTTCAGACGAATGGTACCCAAAGTTGTGGCGTGACCACATCGACACTTGAGCGAGCCACGCGCCAATCGCAGCAGCAAATTGTCAATCATCATCCAGCTGCTGCTTCACAACAATTCATATTTAAACTTGCAGCCAGTTTGCGTGACACGTCAATCGAGCAGCTGCTGAACCTATTTGTGTGTATTTAAACACGCAGCCTTAATACCGTGACCGTGTACCAGCAGACGAACCACCAGGCGATCTGTCACAACATCAATTTAGCGCCATTTGAGACGAAACACAAGCTTTTGTGTGTGTGTGCGCGCGCGAGATCGCGAACAATATAACATGCTGCTAAGGGCCAGTAGCAGCACTGTCG